>JOMC01000223.1:603-50287 GCA_000812125.1 Aspergillus ustus
GATCATTGCGGCGGGAAAGTTCCAGGGTGTGATTATGCCGCAGACGCCGACGGGTTGTTTCAGCGTCAGGAGGAGCGTGTTGGGTTGCGAGGAGGGGATTGTGTCGCCGTAGGCTCGGGGTGATTCGGCCGCGAACCAGGAGATGAAGCTCGCGGCGTAGGTGATCTCCGTGCGGGATTCGGAGAGTGTTTTGCCGTTTTCGAGCGTTAGGAGAATTGATACTTTATTTCCAAAAAAAAAGATGGATAGCTCGTTAGTATGTATAGGATATGTGGGATAGGTGGGAGGTTAGGGCTGGTGGGAAGAGTACAATCATCAATATTGGCCATGACGAGATCATGCCACTTTTGCAGCAGCGCTCCGCGTGCTGCGGCGGTCGTCGAGGCGATGTACTCGTTCTGTGCGGCATCGGCGCTCTCGATCGCCCTTTGCATATCCGCGAGGGTGCAATTCGCGGCTTTGCCGAGCACTTGCGCGGTTGAGGGGTCTACCAGATACGATATTAAGATTAGCGGCTCTCAACGCAATGGACTGAGGTCTAAATAGGGATAACTACCGTAGACGTCAAACGTCTTCTCACTAGTCACCCATTCTCCATCGATAAAGGCTGAGTTCTGGATGAAGAGGCCGGAGTTGGTGAGTTTTTCGAGTGTAGCGGAGATGGAGGACATTTTGGATGGGCGAGAGTCTAAGATTCAGGGAAGACTAGTAAAAGCTGAACTGGATTTGCATGAGGGAGCCCAGGTTATATTATTATTGAGCTCTTGTACGTCTGTCCACAAATGTATGTACACGAGGACAGAGACAGGACCTCGGTAGCAGCATCTGCCGGGAATCAAGTCTAGTGGGGTTCAAGTCTCGAATCGTCCAATCTGACAACATCGCACTAGTAACAAGTGATTACCATGCAAGTGGCACGACTGTACTCGGAGCGGACCGTCTTGAATTGATTCGAGGGATCAACCTCGGGCGTTTGATGTCGAAATTGAATCGTCGAAACTGCCGAGTCGTGACCCCACACCCCACGTTCGCCTTTCTGGACGTCCAAATAGCCGAATGCCGTCCAGATATAGCTCGCTGGTCAAGGTTAAGTTAAGATCGGAATCTCATCATATATCCTGATTAAATAATGTACCATGCGTCGTTCCTATTCAGAAACGCGATGGTCTGGCCTTACACTCGGAGACAGTATGAGGATAATGGGTATAAACTTCATGACCACAATGCGACTATGTAGCTAAGATATCTCCCAGAATTGGTATCAAACCCCACTGAACTCCCTCCCTCCAGGGTTACCTACCTACTTCACCCAAACCAAACTAGTTCTCTCGAATTCTATCAAATCAAATCGCCGAATTCGACTGCCCCGCATCAATCACAAGGGCCGTCCCATTAATAAAGCTCGCGGACGGACTACACAGAAACACCGCCGAGTCCGCGACTTCCTCCGGCAGCGCCATGCGCTTTAGCGGCATGGTAGTCTCCACGACCTGCTGGATCCCCGGCACGGGGTCCAGCAGCGGTGTATCCGTCCACGAGGGGCTGAGGACATTCACCCGGATTTGAGAGGCGAGATTATCGGTTGCTACAGCCATGCACGTATATGGATGCATCTGGTCAGCGGGGTTTATCTATGTATGCATGAATGAATGGATATATGTATAAATGTATTGACTCACCCGCAACCTTCGCAATGCCCAACGTCGCATACTTGGAGCCCACATAGGGCATCATCTTCCCGGGGGCGATATGCGCCGCGATGGAGGCAATAACGACGATGGCGCCGCGGCCGAGACTGCGCGTTGTCCCGTTGCGCGGGCTCGTGTACGTGCGCAGATCCTGCTGCGCCATGGCATTGGAGACAGCGCGCAGGACGAGCATCGTCCCCCGCGCGTTGGTCGTCATTGTGCGGTCGAAATCGGTGATGTCCAGCGTTTGGATGGGTGTCCAGGAGGTGTGGAGGATCTACATAATCCGTGTTAGGGATGATAATGATAAATATTCAGGATATCCTGTATATGGGTCGTCGCGAGGACGGTAAGGAAGGTGAAAAAGAAGAACAGGGGCGTACATACGCCAGCGGCATGCACGCAGTAATCAATACGACCGAAAGTCGCGAGGGCAACCTCGATCATCTTGTCGACGTCGGCTTCGCGAGTCGTATCTACCTTCACCGAGATGATCCTGAAACCAGGGCTGCGCGAGAGCTCGCGGCATCGGTCGAGGATGGTGTCCTGCGGGGGCTCGTTGAGGTCGGCGATGACGATCCCCTCGACGCCGGCTTCGACGAATGCAAAGACGGTTTCCCGTCCGAGGCCTGATGCGCCCTGCAATTTTCAAGTTTAGCTCGCATTTGCATCGCAATAGGGATTTAATTTTAGGAGGGGCTTACGCCGGTAATAAGGGCTATGCCGCCGCTGAGGTTTGTTCCTGCGAGGGCCATCGTGATGGGGAAAAAAGAAAAGAAAAGAAACAGGGTATGTAGCTTGTGACAGAAGGTGTGATGATGGCTTTCTGAACCTGGACCGAGCAGAGCAGGAGGGCAGGCATGTGTTGCTATTTACCTGGGCAGCATCCGATGGTCAAACCCGTACACCGCAATCTACCGCTAGATACGTATCATAAATGTATGTAGTTCAGCTGCGCCAGAGAACGACAGCCGAATTGCTCAACGTGTTTTATTGGATGCGTTCCCACGTGCAGGAGCCAAGTGTGTGTTCGTGTCCGTCAGCTGCGCCCGGAGACATATGTATGTGTGCGTGGTTAGGCAGCCTTCTAGAAGCGCGGTCGCACACAAGCAGTGCTCAGCGCGGGGTTGCAGGTGCCGGATGCGACTGACGGAGAGCGCGCCTCTCTGCGCTTGTACGAATTCGGAAATTGGTCCAAAAAAAAAAAAACCTGCCAGGCGACTTCTCAAGGTATTTGGAGGTTAAATGAGTTTGCGCTCACAGGAGAGGGAATCGTCTGGATGAATATGCTTACTTGAGCTGAGTGCTTTTCGACCCTACCCCGTTTTGCGATCGTGGACATTGATGGATCTGGCATACAAGACTGTTGTATGTATCAGAAAGCGAAAATGGGCAGTATCAAGCGATTGGTCCTGAGCGAACAAGGTGAGGTTAGTCCTCAGGGCTGGTACTTTTGTCGCTCAAACCGAGAAACAATGACCAAAGGACTAAGAAGCCTGAATATAGTTCGCGATAATATCTAAAGCAACAAAGGATATGCACCGGTCGCCTTGATCAGTGTAAAGACATGCTGTTGCTTTGGCACACGCCGCTCAAGGGTTGTCGAAGAGGGAGAATGCGCTTATCCCCACAGCGCGGAAGACTACAGCGCGTACCTTGCGGATGTGGTCGCCGGCGAAAGGGGACGGTAGATTAACCAATTAAGGACGGTCAAGTCTCGTAGCTGGCGAATGCGATGGTAGGTAGTCTCGGACATTCCGCCCCAAACCGACCCTGTAGCGCCTCCTGCGGCATCCCTACCATCTTCAGAACCTTCAGTCTTTTTTTCTTTTCTTTTTCTCTTCCTTGAACTCCCAAGAGAGACAGCGCCGGTAGAGTTTGTCTCTTCGAGTAACCCAGGAGCTGCTAGATGTATCGACCTTCCTGCAGCTTCGGGCTACCAACATCAAAGGAGGGGCCGGGTTGGTCCGGACGAGATGCGGCTCCCTGAGAGCCAGCGTCGGTCCTACCACATCGCTATCTCGTGTCCAACTGAAATACCTGACTCAATTGAGGGGGGAAAACAAACAAAAAGACGAGAAGCTCTCCTCAAGTGGCGGTTCTCCTTCTTTCGCCTAGAGGAAGATCAAGGTATAGTAGTGTAGCCTCCAGTTTTATGTCTGTAGCGGATGCTATAGGATACTATGTACGCATACTCCGCTGTCACGAAAGGCTCTTCGTAGCGTTCCTGCAGTGAAAGAAGTTTGGGTGTCAAGTTGATATGATCGACCACCACCCGTGTTTGAACCACTGGTTTCGCCCGCCATCGTAGTGCAAGCACCGGTCAGGGTCAGAAGCGGAGTGACCTTGTATGTACCTATGTAAGCTCTGAAACTCCTCAGGCGAGCGTTGAAGATTGCTACATACCAGCCCTGGACTAATCGAGAGGCTTCCCCCCCGCTAGCTGGGAGTTTTTCTCCTCCGCGCCTCTCTTTGTTTTATCTCCTTTTCTTTTCTTTTCATTTAGCCTGCGGCCTTTGGATCGGTTCTCCAGGAGGTAATCTTACGCTAGCAGCAGTGCGCCATGGATGCTGTTGAGGCGTTGGTGGTGGTATGCGTCGTGAAGAGCAGAACTGAGAAACTCTCAGAAAAGGCAATGACGAGAGTCGCCACTCTGACTGCAATTCTCCTGACAAAGGGTGACGATGTCTCTAAGGACAGAAACACGACTGGCCTTTCCTGCGCTCTTCTTTTCTTAATTTCCTTTTCTTTTTTCACCATGGGGATTATACATACAATCCAGCATACTCACCAACCAACCACAGAAGTGCATCAATATGGATGCAATATGGCATGAGAAAAAGAGGCTGTCGCAGTCCAAACAGGGTAAATAGGGGGTGGTAGGAGGTAGCATTGCCAAAGAGTATGTTGATTAAGACAAAATTCCCTGTCACACCTCGGGAGGAGCTCAGAAGCCCTTTCTTTCTTTCTTTCTTTTTTTTGGCTAAAAAAATATTTTGCCTTCTGGCCCCCAATGTATTTCGGCTGTACGCATCAATAATGACTCAGACAAGGCCAAGTCTGTTGCCAAACGCCGCTCAATGCGCCTAGGCTTTAACCAACCAACCCTTCTTGGCCGATCATTCCCCACGGACAGGATCGCGAGGGCATGGCGAAGATTGGGATCCCATAGACGCGTTTATCAGGGCAATACCGGGTCATGTCTAACAGTCACCGACTCTAATCAAGGTTGGAGGCGGCCCTGCTGGCGAGGCTGCCGTCCGGGAATTATTGGCTCGCCGTGGCTGAGCAGAGACAGGGGGGGCCGGACGGCAAGGCTGGCTGACGCCAGCTGCGCACCAATTATTGAGATGTCGTGTCAATGTTTCGGATCAACACGAGAAGATGTCCAGGAATCGGTGATCCCATTCCTAGTTTTGGGGATATAAATGACAGCTTCTTGCAGGAGACAAGGTCATCAGCTGAGAAAAAGAAGTAATAAGCACAGATTCCAGCTTTGGAAAGTTCCCGCACGTCAAATAATTTTGCGACTATTTAAATAACCACGAAGAGGGCAGAAAAGGAAAAGGAAAGACAGAAAGAAAAGAAACGCTGGAAAAAAGCAAAAAAAAGAAACCTTGGCTCTTCCATGGTGGTCTTACAGATGCAAAGGGAAAATGTCAACAATACAGAGTGCATTATTGATCGGAAGCTAAGACGGCGATCAAACAAAGTAATATGAATGGTATATGGACTGTTTCTATCCTGGAAAGATGTCGCTTGGTGTCTTGGGTCACTCTCTGGGCTCGCTGACCGGCTCCTCCAGTTCGATGTCCTCTTTGATATGGACACCATCTGCGAAGACCGGGGAGAAGGAACAAAACAAAACGGGTGAATAGAGGAAGATTATCAATGGTCTCAAACTTTGAACTACACAAGAGGTCGGCTTCTTAGGGTGGCTTGCCGCTTAGAGCATGAGGTTTCCTGGTGGAAATGATCGAGAGACAAATCCAAAACACCCACTGGAATCAGACGTCAAGCCGTGAATAATATAATCTCGGCTACCATTGACCATGTTGGAGATATAGTCAGCTGGTCTTTTTTTTTTTTTTTTAGAGAAAACTTTCTCTCATTTAGAAGCACACCAGGACTTCCCACTGGGGACTATCGAAATCCTCCAGGAAGTAAAATCGGAAAGAAACCACGAGCGTAGATTCTCTGAATATACCTGTCCTCGTACACTCTCATGTACATTTATAACTTCCAGCCCATGATCATTCACCCACGCCTCAACAACTTCTTAACCGCATCCAAACGCCTCTTCTGCCCTCCCCCTTCATTGCCCGCCCCATCCAGTCTCCGCAGCCGCCACAGCATACCCAGGACACTCGCGACATAGATAGCCTCAGACTTAGGATCCGCCCCCATCGGCAGAAGCAAGACGCCCTCACTGTATGTCTGCGAGAGCGAAACACCGAGCCCGATGTGGTGGTAGATCGCTTGTATAGTAGTGTCGGAGTCGGTCTGACCGCGTTCTCCTAAGGGTGCCCGTCGCCTTAGGGTATACCGCAACGGGCCGTCTTCGACTGGGTGGATCTCCCAGCGCAGCTTTGCGAGCTCTGGATCCGATGTAAGCTCGTTGTAGTCGAAATACGGGTGCGAGACGGGTCCAAGCGCAGTCTGCGAGGGTGTGATCGGGTATGTTGTTTGTAGCGGGATTGGATTGTTGGCCCCGACGATGTCAAGCGTTATTGCGTCGTCGTTGGCGTTTCTGCTCCGAACCTGGTTAGAAGAATACATTGAAGTTGACATTGACACGGTCTAGGTGGGTGTTGTTAGACATCGGATACAGAAGACCTACACATGGACCTCGATATCCCCCTCTAATGCGTGCCGCTTCACCTTCATACCGGTCGCCCCACCCCCATTCGCTTCTAGAAAGTCAACAAGATAACACACCTCACTCCCCCCATCACCATCACCTCCAACCCCAACCGGCTTCGCCATCATCCCCAACGCAACAGTATACTTCCCAGAGCCCATGACCGTATCGCCGACGGTGCCGCGATACCGGGAACTGACATCGTAAAGCGGTAGATGGGATGTCTTTGCATCGTGGCGCGGGAAATACAGCACCCGCGAGAGATGGCGCGGGGTGGCGCTGAGCTGGCGGCCGAGTTCTCGCGCGACGTCGTCTGCGCCCCGCCGTGCCGACTGCTCGGAGGATGCGTGGATGGTCCAGGGGTCGGCGGTTTGCATTTTGGATGGATATTAAATTGGATTTGTGTCGGGGGCTTTGGGATGTGGGTGGGATCTGCGGATGCGGATGCAAGTTAGGGGTGTTTCTTAAGATGATCAGGGCTTTTTTTATATCTCGTATCCCCAGACCCTGGTTCGAGATGACGCTATCAATAAATGCATCCTCATGCTGGGGAAGGGGAACGGGCGCGGGGCGCAGTCTGCTGGCTCAGCCTCCACAGGGCGCGGGTTCGGCGTTCGCCACTGGCTCCCTGTCACGCTTGAAATTTCCGATATTGATCTGGTGCTACATAGCGAGTGCTTTTCCTGTAAGCCAAGGTGACATCAAGCATCACAAGAGTCATCGGGGTCTCGGATAAGCCTACCTAGTACCCTAGTGTCCCCTCTGAGATGTATGGACCAAGGCCCACAATGGGACTCGAGCGATTCCCCGCTTAAATCTGTTTTTTAAATGCTATTAAATCTTAAATCTCACACATGATGAATCGAAGCTAAGCCCAATTATAGGGTTCCACTTTTCGTCGCTTCTCAGCTGCCTGGATTTTGTATTTTCCCTGCTTGTGGCATGGGAATCTTATATGCATCGTACTAGCTTCGCGAGACATGCATGCATACAGAAACCAGGCGATTATGTATGTATGCCGATTCGCTAACGACCAGTAGCGAGCCACCTACCTCTTAAATGCTCGTACTCCGTACACAGGACGAATAAGAACACGAATAACCCCGCAGCTTACATCTCACCTTTTGGAAAACGCTATGAATTGCCAATCCATTCGCCGGATACAGATCGTGAATTGAGGAACCCTGCCGAGACCTTGTTGCATGCGTGGGGTGCGAAAGTCCCTACTAATTACCAGACTGGCCGATCTATACGTTGTAAGAGACAATGAGGACCATGGAGGCCAAAACAAGCTGATCAGGTACGTTCTTGGAACATGGACGAACGTAAAATGTATGTCGATCAACCGCGGGGGTTTGTTCTGCACGCTCGGAGGGTCCTCATCCACGGCACGGGAGAGGCTGTAGATCAGCGTGTGAAGAATTTATAAAGCCCTGCGTCTGTATTATCCTTTTCTTGATGAGTGACAGGCTAGAAACCCAGAAAAAAAACAAACAAGCAAAGAAACGATGTTGGTCAATGCGATAGCATCTGCTGCGCTGCTGCTGCTCCAGGTCGGCTGTTCTTTCGGCAGCAGTCCTCAGGACCAGAGCATCGTGCGCGTCACAACGTCTGACACTGTTCACGCTGGCGGGTTGGCGAATGTCTATCTCGACTGGAGTGAGCCTCGCTCTGGTGGCATTATTGAGGCTCTTTACACGTCGTGCGTGAGCCCTGCTACCTCTTCGAAGCATACAATCGGGCGTTTCAATACCGATGCACACCCGCCCGAGCGACTCGCCTGGGCAGTTCCGTCGGATGCACCGTCAAACAATTGCATTTATATCTATGGACGTGAAGCTGCAGCATCAGAACGCCAAATCCTCGGCAAAAGCTCACCCGTGCATCTCACCCACAGCCCCAAAAAGCGATCCGTCTCCGACACCGACATCCCACTCTTGAAAGACTTCGACGCGCTCGGCGCGTGGTTCGACGGCGTCGCAGCCATAAAGAGCAAAACCGAAACGCAGGGCGGGATCTCCTCAACCATTTCCTCCAAGGATCGCAAGATCGCGATCGTCGGCGCAGGGATCTCGGGGCTCGCGACGGCGCTCATGCTCGACAGCGTGGGCGTGCACAACTGGGAGCTGATCGAAGCGAGCGACCGCGTCGGGGGGCGATTCCGGACCAAATACGTCGGGGGCACGCAGGAGTGGGCAGAGATGGGGCCCATGAGGCTGCCGTACTCGGTCACGTATAAGAGCGATAATGAGACGCTGCGGTATACGGATCATGAGATGACGTTTCGGCTTGCGGAGATTCTGAATGAGATGAATGGCGGGGATCCGCGATATAGGATTGATTTTATCCCCTGGATCCAGCACCATCCTAATGAGTTGGTTGCGCAGGGGACAAGGAGGCATCCCGATGGACGGATTCCAACTCGTGCGGAGGTTGAGGAGGATCCGAGTCTGGTTCTTGATGTGGACGATATGTCGAGTGCTGAGTATCTGGATACGAAGGGTAGGATGGATCGCATCCTGAAAAACGAGACGACGCTCCGGTCCCTCCAGCGTGACGTCTGGCGGGCGCACAGACTGGCCATGGACGAAGGGCTCGACGACTGGAGCGAGCAGGCGATGATGCGCCACGTCTTCAGAGCAAGCGAGAACGTCACCGACGAGATCTGGACAGACTCGGACTACGACGTCTTCTGGGACGAGCTGCACCACAACTCGAATCTCGGCCTCGACGGCAGCGCCAGCGCCCTGGGACGGACCAACTGGCGGTGCATCGACGGCGGCTTCAACCGTCTCTCCGACGCCTTCCTCCCACACATCAAGAACAGACTCACCCTCAACCGCAAGATCCGCAAGCTGGAGCCGATCACCACCAGCACACTCAACAGTACAACGCCCAAAACAACCGGCACTCGCCTCTCCTGGTACCCCTCCGTCACAAACCGGACCTACGAGTCCGCCGACTACGACTACACCATCATGGCCGTCCCCTTCACCATGACCCGCTTCATGGACCTGCCCACCTTCTCCTCGGTTCTAAACCGCGCAACCAGCGAAGCCGGCCTCCGCTTCAAATCCGCCTGCAAGGTAGCCCTCCTCTTCTCCGAACGCTTCTGGGAGCAAGGACCCCGACCGATCTTCGGCGGCTACTCAAAGCCGTCCAGCAACGCCGTCGGCGCCCTCTACTACCCTGTCTACGGACAAAACAAATCGCGGCCCGGCCTAATCATGCACTACCGCGGCGGCGACTGGAGCGACCGGCTCGTGAGCTTCAGCGAGACCGAACACGTGCAAACCGTGCTGGACGCAATCGTCTCGCTGCACGGCGAGCGCGCGCGCGAGCTGTTCACGGGCGAGTACGAGCGGCTGTGCTGGCTGGAAGACGAGCATACGGCGACGGCGTGGTGTCGGCCTGATGTCGAGCAGCATCGCCTGTATATCCCCGCGTATCATGTTACCGAGCATAACACGATTTTTATCGGCGAGCATACGGCGCCCACGCATGCATGGGTGAGTTCGAGTTTGCAGTCTGCTGTCCGGGGTGCTGTGCAGCTGCTGCTGGAGTTGGGGCTTGTGGATGAGGCGAAGAGGGTGAATGAGCGCTGGATGGGGAGGTGGATTCGGTTGTAGACTGTGTACCATACTGGACTGGTGTCCGTGGTTAGAGAGGGGGGGTATATGGGTATAGATAGATAAATACGTGGAGAGAGCAGCTGGAGTGGAAGCTTACCGTCCTGATGCAGTAGAACACAGCCCAGCTGGTTCCCTCTCTCTCCCTCTTATCGCAGTCTGTCCCTGTCAATTGAATGAGGTCGTAGCTGGCTCATGGGTTCCGGGTCCCGATCAACGACTTTTCAGCCACTCAAACAATCCCATGCGATTCTTCCCAACCCTTTGTCCATATGCAGTTGATCGTCGGGGCGTAGCGAAAGATCAGTGACCAAGGCTTCGGACAAGAGGATCACACCGCTATTAGAAAAGGTGTAAAGAATGCACCTCCCTTCGTTGCTGCCCAACCTAGCCCTGCTATGACATAATCTAGGAATTCTTATTCCCTACCATGATAACATGGGACAAACAATTCATTGGTGTTGACAATTTGGGCTGCTTGAAGAGGATACAACAGGCGGATGATCCATGAATTTTGTCACCTTTGTACCGGGTCAACAGAATAATTGAACAGCCACGGACCAAAATCAAGGGAGGTGACGCGAAGAAAAAAAAAAGAGAGAGAAAATTGGCAAATAGCCGGACGAAGCTATCCCAAATCAAACACCCCCCTCCTGCTCTTTCCTCTTCAACGCCCTCTCCTCATCATCCCTCCTCCTCTCGCACAAGACATCAAACTCCTCCCTCGTAGCTGTCGGCGCGTTATACCGCACACGAATGCCCTGACCCCGAAACTCGCGATCAACCGCATCCATCCTCTCCCACGGATACATCCCATCCGCGTCCCACACGTACACGTCGGGGGTAAACTTGACCCGGATCTCGCGCAGAGACGATGACGGCGATGACGACGACGACGACGCACCCGGACCCCGAGCAGCGACGGCGGCGCTCGCAAACGCACGCAAAAACCCCTCCTCGGGCTCCCCGAAATCCTCTAACTGCTCGCGACACTGCTGATCCTCGAGCGTGAGAACCCAGCGAAAGACGCGAAGTCGCGGAGCGAGGAGATTGGGTATGTACTCGTACTCAGGCGCGTACCTATCCGCCCAGCTGCTCCTGGTAGTGTTTGCGGAGAGTTTGAGATCTTCGAGGTTGGCGAACTCGCGGAGGTCGAGGCCCGCTAGGCCGCCGCGGTGGATGCAGCGGATGGAGATCCGGCGCAGGGTGGATTTGTGGATTGCTAGGATGGGTTGGAGCGTTGCGAGGCTCCATTCCTGGTACAGGCCTGAGTGGGCGTAGCACTCGGCGAATGTGTGTTCGATCTTGATTTCCTCGAGCGCTTTCGGCCATCGGGTTAGGCCTTCGAGCACAGAGGGGACTTGGAGGAAACTCCGTGTCCGTAGCGATGTGAATGTTCCTGTTCCGGCTTTCTCCTGTGTGAACCTTTAGCTGGTGCAGTGCTTTGCTTTGCTAGGGTAGTGTAAGTGCGGTATCTGTCTCACCCGTAACTTCTGCGACATCAAATGGCCACCTTTCTTCGATATCCCATTAACCCCGAGAACGCGAAGCTGTGGACACGGAACCTCGCTGAGCAAATCCACAACCTTGCCCAGATCAAGACTATAATCGCCCGAGCTCGAGACACTCAGATCCAGTTGCGCAAGCTGAGTACAATTCCGCAGCGCGAGCCGAACGAGCTCCCAGGCCCGTCCCTCAACCGCACCGTGAAACATCAGCACGCGCAGCCCCGTAAGCCAAATCAAATAATCATTGGCAAGAAACGAAAACGGATTCTCGCTCGCTTGCTTCGCCTCGCTCCCCTCGCCGTAGTAAGCGTCGCTATACAAAACATTCAGCCTTCGACACAGCGCCCACAGCGCCGGGTTCCGCTTCATGCTCCCGTGCAGCAGTTTGGGCACCTGCTCGGCTCGAGCTTGCCACTCTGGGTCCATGCACTGGTACAGGTAGCATTCTGCGAAGAGGTCCGCGTAGAGATGAGGGACTGCGATCGGGTAGAAGCGCCGGCAGACGAGGCACAGCGCCGCTTGGAGTTTGACTACGTCCGCGTGGCCGTGGTAGAAGGACCATCTGTGCATCCAGGGGCTCTGGCGGAGGGTTGAGCAGGCGTGGCTGATTATCCGGTTCAGGAGCTCGTCGGGGAGGCGGAGGATATACGCTTCTTGCGGAGGGGGAGTATCCATGTTGGTGTGAAATATGAGAACGTGGTGTGGTTGGCGCACGGTGGACAGAAGTACTGGGGCCGGTTTTCCAACTCCAACTTGAACTCCAACGCCTCTTAAGCGCCAGGGGCCGGATCGGCGATCGCAGCCTGGCAGGCACCAGCCCCACCAAAGCGGCAGCGATCTCCATACGGGCTGGTCTGTGCGAGTGTTAGTGGAGTTATCGACAGTTTGAATATCGAATCGAAAACAAAGATGAAACTTGGCCAAAAAGGAATGATCCAAGTAGCAAGGTACACATTGCCGTACATAAGCTATGTATGTAATGAATGTAATCTGAATGATTCCCCCTAAAAAAATAACCATGTCGAACGCCACACCGCAGTCCTTCCAAAACCAAACGCCCAACACAAGACAAAAATTGTGCATTGCTCAGATGTCCAAGACAAACGGGGTAAAAGAGCTATTTCCCGATCGTATCCCCGCAATGTCCCCACAGGTACCACTGAGAATAGGTATTGATAGCCTCGTCGTCCCTCTCTTCGAGATTGAATAATTTAGTCGCTCGGACAACAAGACTTCCATCCTGGAAGAAAGACTCGATAATGCGAAGTTCAGCCCTACAATTGAGAGCATCAAGACCTGTTTAGCAAGGTTAGCCAGTGCCAAGCGGCGGATCAATATTAACACCGGAGAAAAAGAAAAAAATACCGGGGTGATGCTATGAGCCATGAACTCCTTCCGGCGCATTTGGGTCAGGATGATTCACAAGGTCGGGAGAAGCTCGCCGCGGAGAATGGCGTCGTCTGTGGCAGGCACGGTGTTCATCATCTCCACCCTTACATGTGGAGCTAAATTGTCGCGCACAAGGCCGATATCAAAAGAACCAAAGACGGTGCCTTTCCAATTGAATTCCTCCAGATGCTGGAAATAGGTATCCCCATAGCTAACCAGCCGAGGGAATAACCGTATGTTAGCCACAGCCACATCGCACGAAACAAGGGATACAGTCAGTGTCTCTTACTTGTACCAGACAAATCGGTTCGGATCTTTGTTTAAATAAAACGCATCTCGGGCACTACCGAGATGCGTATGTATCCGCTCGCCGCGGATCTCAAGATTCCTAAGCCCATGGCCTTCTTTTTCCCACGTCAACCTCGGATATTCAGCGTCGCCATACTGATCGTCTTTGAACACATCATGGTGCTTCGGTAGCAGGTGACGAGAAAAAGATGTGAAAAACAATGGTGGGGCAGCATCAAGGTCCAGACTTTCAAAGCGAATATTGGTTTGGGAAAGGTCGGTGATCGGGAAAGCAGGGGAGTCGTATTTTGCGACGCGCTGAGTGAGAAGCTTGACTGCCTCGCGAGAGGACACTTGTTCGAGGGATTCATTGGGATACTGCCAGGGCATTGTGAAGAGAAGACACGACAGTGAAATGGAAGTGTTGTGTTCGAAGGGAGAGGACGAGGTTTTGAGTCGGTCGCATCAACAAAGGCAAATGCTCCAGAGCAACCGCTTACTGTAATGTAGGTAGTCATCGCCGCTGGAGCTGAGCCTGGAGCCTGGAGCCTTGGAACATAACCACCAAAATCCACTATACCGATAGCAAGCAGGAACATAACTTGGTATGAGCCAAACAATCGTGCGCCTTTTGGTGTATGAGGATAAAACTCGTATTCTATTTGCTAGAGCATGTTGGCTGTCGACACGGTGGAATAACCGGAAATACATACGACCAAGACGGACGACGACTCAGATTGATAGAAGTACATAGGAGGAACTCGCCACGAGCAGACACTGGGCCAATCACCTCTTGGGATACTCCGTGACGCGTAGGTTAAGGTTAGCACCCCTTCCAGTCTCGGACTCACCTTCGAAGAAGACAGGCACGGCTTCTGGAATCTTGAGTCCCGAGCTGGCCGAATACTATCCTACCTCGCCGATTACCGCAGGTCGGTTTAGAGGAAAATCGGTCTTCCTGAGTTCGTTTGGAACAGGTATGAAAGACAAGAAGAGCCCTTGTTGTTTCTTAGCTATCCGTAAATCTTGACTAACCCTTGCTACTTAGCTAGGGAGAGACCAAGGTTTCGGTCTTAATGAATACAATGCACGAGGAACGAACTTTGGCTGTCATGGCGTTGGTGTTCCACCCGACACCTCAGGTCCGCATGTCATGTTAGAGATGTTTAACACTGCGGGTGGTGCTGACGACGACACAATCCTTCGAGGAGAGCTACTACCCATCTTGCGGATTATCCTAATTCAAACACGCAAGACACGCCTCTTGCCGCATATCGTCACTCCGGTACTTCTTCACTGACTATGTCTACTGCCTCACATACTAAACGCTGGGCAGGTCCTAATGCTGTCGATTATCGGGCTAAGATTCCGCATCGTCGAATCTTGGTTCAAGGATGGAAAACTGATTGTTAGAGCAACTGAATTAATAAGCTTGGAGGAGAAAAACGACGACACGATTAAAACATACACACAGTGGTACATGGGTGGTCACTCTGGGGTGAAGACCGAGGAGCGAGGCTCTAGGATGTTTTACAGCTTTCAGCGAGGCAGCATTTCTCGTGTTTCTGTCAGCGTTTGGTTCTGCAGGCGTTGGATGGTGTTTAATACCCCAGCGGTTGAACCGTTTAGACTTGTTCATTCCCGAGAGAATTCGCTTTCTCTTCAGATTCATCCTTGTATTGTCATGTCATATGTACCTTCAATCTCTCTCTCTACAGATGATCTACAAAGTCTATTCGCGTCGACTATATCACCGTTCTCGCCCTACCTCTCCAAGTCACTCCCTAACCCCTCTCCCTATAATGTTAACACCTCAGAGCCACTCGTGCCGTCGGCATTGAGGTCGTACGCATCAATCCTGTGCGTGTTTGATCCGCCAGTATTGCAAGTATTCCCCCCATGCTCTCAGAACGTGACTCCTTTGTGCTCTCTCCCACTTTACAGACTCTCTAGCCTCGCCCCGCGGTATTAGAACTATGCACGCGAAATATCGCGCGGACCACCTGGCCCTTCCTCTAGGCCGTTTCCCCGAGGTGTATCGGGCCGCCACCTCCAGAACGGACGCATATATGTCGTGGCGTTTTCCCCATTTTCGAAAATATCCGCGGTGTGCTGTACCAGCTATCAGCAGAGACAAGGACGCCAGTGTTGCGATCCAGAATGCGCGGGCTTACCTCTCCGAGAATGGGAAGGAACTTGGCTCCGTGGCCGCTACCGCCTGTACAGACAAAGACTGAGTTTTCAGCGTAGTCTGGGACGTAGTCGATCTAGATACTCTCATTTAGTTTCCCAAAATCACCACCGGACAAACGAAGGGTTTTAACATACCACAAAGGAATTATCAAGTGAGTCGGTGTACCAGCACAGCTTGGTGGAGGAGAAAGGGACGCCCTCGAACTCGGGAAGAAAAACCGAGACAAACTGCTTAATCGCTTGTACAGCTGACTCCGGTAACTCTTTGCACTGCTCTACCGGCAGGGGTACAGACCATTTACCGTGCTGCGTGAACGGTGTTCCCTCGGGGGCGGGCTGAAAGTTTGTGAACTTGTAATTTTGTTTAGTAGATGAAGAGCAGTGTTCCCATAATATGTTTCGTACCTTGATCCCTCGATATCCGATCTTCAAGTATCCCTCCGGCGTACGGGGTAGAACGTAGATACTACTGGTATCCTTGCCGGTCTTGTCGCGCGGTGTAGCTTTCCATGTAATCACGGGGAAGCTTTTAGGGGAGTATTTGTCCCAGAGGTCTTGTCGAGCGGGGTCGATCTTGAAGGTCGCCACGCTACCGGCAGATGACTCGAGGTGGTAGCTTAACTCGGGAAGAATTTGAGTGGAAAAGGATCCGGCTATCCAGAGTTAGCAACTCAATATTTCAAGTATGACAGGTCCGGATTACCAGCAACGACAACAGTATCAGCACGATGACCGAGACCATCCCGTGTCTTCAACCCGGTGACCCTCACTTTACCAGGCTCAATGGTGCTAGCAGCCTTTATGAGCGATTCCACTGCACCTCGCGTCCCAAACCGAAACTCGACTCCCCTCGCCACCGCAATCTCATACCAATACGCGCACGCATTACTGCATCTCACAAACCCAGCCAGCGAGTCGAGAACCGCATCATACGTCCGCCGCGCCGGCTCCTCCGCACCAGGGATCTCGAAATCAAGCAATTTACTCGCCCACCCTAATTCCTCTGCCCGTTTTCGATCGTTAGGATTACTCTTAACGAACTGTGTCTCCCGAAGTCCATCGCGCTTCATATTGGCAAGAGTCTCTTTCTCTAGTTGTCCAAGTTCCTCGGTAGGCTGCACGCGCAGCATTCCGCCGTTTACGAATAACCTCTTGCCATCCTCGTCGTCTTCCTGGGAGAACCCTCGTTCCTTATCGCAGGCGATCCATGCCTTGCGGCTTTCGAGCGCAAGACGCTGGTAGTGCAACTTTGTGCCATATGAGGCGCGCATCTATCGGCACATAAACCCCGTTGTTAATCGTCTGTTGCCCAAGGGAGGGGTCGTGGTTACGCGGCACGCACTATTTTATTCAAATCTACCGACGCAGCCTGTGCGTCTTCGCCTGCAGGGTCATACCCTGTCTTGTCGTACTCATTTCGGTCGAAGACGGTGACCTTGTAGCCTTGCGTTCAAGTCAGTGAGGGATCCGCTCTTATCTATATGCCCCTCAGGCGAGATTCTTGCGCACCTTTATTTCGCAACGCGACCGCCAGAGAGAGGCCGAAGATTCCAGCTTTATCATATTAGTCGTTTTATGATAATTCGCAGAGCATAGAGTTACCTACCGCCGATGATAGCCACTGACTTTGTCTCGATAGCCGACATGTCTAATCTTGGTGGATTGAAATAAACTTGGAATGCTGAGAAAGTTGGAGAAGACACGACACCCCGCCCTTTTAAAGGAGCCCGCTCGGGGTCGTTGATTACGCAATGCCACCAGGGTCCTCTACCTACCAACACAAGAGGGGACGGTTCAACACCCTCCAAATGTCTAGATATTGTTCAGAAGTGGAGTACTTGTTTCGAGAGAACGTGCAGGCAAGCCACATTCACCACTTAGGGTTCCCGGCAGCAACTGGTTTGTTTGCACGTGACAGCGGCGGGCCCCTGGTGTACATGAGTGCCAGTCAGTAGCTGAAGCAGCCGTTGTTCTGGTCGGGTGTCTTGCCCTGGTAAGTAAAAGGAGGATTGAATACCGGCCATATTCATCGGGTAAATATGCCTGACGAAGAAGATATCCTGGACCGACACCCCCCGATGACGCCCTCGTTACGGCAACCAAAGCAGCGATTCGGGCGCCGCGAGTGTATGTGTACCTGCGGAAGCGTCAATAACTTGGAACATGGATTGCTAGATTGGATTTTGGATTGGCCAACAACTAGCAAACAAGGCCTATCAACTTCTGCTAATCATAGCCTGATCCTTAACAGGCCTATGATATAGTCGCTGGGTTGTTGGTAGCACGTCATCTTTAGTCTTCAGCTAGTGTGCTGACGGCCGAATCTGACTGGCCTGCACAGACCATGTATAGTTCCTGGTAAATGTAGATTGATGTAGTGACCAAAGTGATAGATTTCAGGTACTTGTTGATCTTGATACGCAGAATGGGGATGAGAGAGGCTGTTTAAGGGTCCACAGAGACGATCAACCTTAATTCACGTGACATGCCCCTCCTTTCAGCCTCCGCACGATCAGCGACCGCCCCGCCAAACACAGACCGCTCCAACAACCTCCAGCCCACAAACTCTATACATAAAACGAGGTACATACACCAATTGCATACTTCTAAGAATATAAACTGACAATTGTCTCCTAGAAATCAGAGCCCTCCCAAGTTCCCAATCCACAATGGCCCCCGAACCCGCCACCCCGAAGCTAACCTTCTACGACATCGAAATGCGGCCCCCGCTCTCCGAGAACGCCTGCGCCCCGAACCCCTGGAAAGCCCGGCAGGCACTCAACTTTAAAAGCGTCCCCTACACCACCGCCTGGATCGACCTGCCATACATAACCAAGACACGCAGGGGGCTGGGAATCCCCGCGGGCCGCAAGTTCGCCGACGGCACGGATTTCTGCACGCTCCCAATCCTGGTCGATCACGACGCCCGTGATGAGAAGATTGGCGACTCGCTCGATATCGCCATCTACCTCGATGAGAAATTCCCAGCGGCGGGGAAGGGTCGACTCTTCCCCGAGGGCGATAAAGAACTTAGGGAGCTGCTGGCGGGGTATACATACAAAGACACAGACATGCTCGTCCCACTCTCGGGGTTCAGCCCCGTCGCCTCACAACCCCGCTATGCACCCTACGCAAGCTTCAACCGCCACGTCGACGCAGTCTTCACCGCCCACACGCTGCTGATGGCATACAACATGCCCTTCGTAACCGCGACAGCAGAACAAACAAAAGCCGAGTTCGCCAAGCGGGCCAGCATGCCGAGCTTCGACGCCTTTAAAGTCGAGGGGGACGCGCGAAAGGCGATTGTGGACTCGTTCGAGGCCGGGTTGGCGGATTTGGCGCGCTTGTTTGCGCGGGATGAGTCGGGGCCGTTTATTTTGGGGAGGACGGTTTGCTATGCGGATTTGATTGTGGGCGCGTGGTTGCGCTTTGCGAGTGTTTGTTTGCCGGCCGAGGAGTGGGAGGCGCTCCGCGGGTGGCATGGGGGTGTCTTTGGGCGGGTCTTTGATGAGTTGGGTGTGTTTCGTGAAGTTAAATAGGTAGGGGTTGATGGGTACATATACATATAGCTTGCTAGATATGTATGTTTTGACTTCTCGAGCTTCTTCGTTCAACGTAGAACAAACGCCTAACTCCATTGAATATTGCCATTCAGCCTTCACATATACCATCACTGACTCGCGTTGGTCGGTGTGGCTGAGGACCATGTATCAGTGGTGTCCGTCACCTCCCTCGTATGGCACCGTTGTTGGCGCGTATCTAGTTGGTAGTTGAGCAGACCGAGTAGAGGAATTGCTCGCAACATCCATCCATAGGATAGATGGAACCTTCGGGTCAGGCTGAGCGGCGGAGTGGTTGTTGTAGTCCCTCTAGTGTAACAGCGGCCAAGAAATCCCATTGCATCAGCAAAGCAAGAACGGTAGGAAAGGAACGATAAACTGATGCAATTCGCGGGACCAAGATAGAACCAAGACGGGGACCAGCCAGAGAAATAAAACCTCGAACGAACAAAACAGAACAGAATGGAGGAGAGCCATGAATACCATATCACAAAATGACACCTTCAATCCCTTCCCCAGCCCCTTTCCCCTCCGACGACCCGAATGAGACTCGTTTAAGCCCACGCTTTATACTCATACTGCTTGCAAGACTTTGAATTGAAAAAAAAGTAATCAGCACAACAACAACCTCTCATATTTCGAACACAAATCACCCAAGCAGACTCACCCAGTCTTGCCCACCTCCTGCATCAAATGCTCCGTCGGCCCCTCAACAGCAGCCGCAACGCGCGTGCGCAAATGCGAAAACTCATACGCAGACAGATCGCCGAAGTTGTCGCGCTTGTTCGCCCCGGTTAAAACATCCAACCGCTCCTTCTCCAGATGGCGGACTTCGACTTCGCCGCCCTTTCCCTCTGGTGTCGGGCGAATCTCATACGTCGCCGTAAACTGCTTCTCGAACGACGCGTGCGGCGGCTCCCATTGCAGCCTGCGCCGATAGGAGCTTCCCGTCCAGAGGGTTAGAGTGTATGAGTCGGGGATGGCGATCGCGATGCCGGATCCTGTGCGCTCGTCGAAGAACGATTGCCCAATGGTTCGCGCGGAGGTGTAGTTGAGTGGTGGCGTGATCGGGTGCTTGATGTCTGCCAGGCCGAGCTCGAAGTGGAGCGAGAGGGAGCGTAGCTTTTTGAAACCTGTGGCGAGTTTTGCGAGGATTGTTGTGGGCTATACATACATAAAACGTTAGTTCTCACTACTCCAAAGCCGCCCCGGGGGAGAGGGGACTTACCAACTGGTTATCACCGCGCTGAATATCCACCTTCAAATCGCGCAGATTCGGACAATGCTCATCCAGATAGTCGAGTTCTTCCACGGTTAATACTCGCCTCTCGTCCTCACCGCTGCTGGCCGACTCATCCTCATGCAGGCAGAGCGACTCCAGCCTGGTATGCCGCGCAATCACCCCAACATCGCAAATATACCCGCTGATCTCGAGCGTCGTCAACGAACCAAACGAGCCCAGAAACCTCTCCAGCGCCTCACGGTCCGTATTCCACTCCCCTTGGTAACTGCGCACGCGCAGCGTCGTCAGCGCCGTCGCATTCGCATACCCAGCAAAGCGCGAGAGAACACCGCCGGTATCCTGCGGGCCCAGCGTAAGACTCGAAAGCTTCGCCCAGTCGAACCGGTCGCGCCAGTGCCGCCACTGCCCCTCCTCGTTCTCCTCGCCATCATCCTGGTGACTGATAATATACCCGTCCAGCACCAGCTCTTCAATTGGTGGGAACATCACCTCGCTCCCCCTGTGGAACCGGAACGAAGTCGTAACCGGGTATCGGGGCCGGCGCCGCGGCATGCGCCCGCCGTATCTCCAGCGGACAGTCAGTGACAGCGAGCGCACGTTCGGGCAGAGGTCGAAGAGGAGTTTCTGCACGGTGAGGATGCGTCGGTTCTGGCCGTCGCTTTCGTCGAAGGGGTTCACGGTCGCTGTGAGCTTCGTCACGCTGGGCAGGGGCATATCCGCGAAGGGCTCGGGGGCGGATATCCCGGCGTCCTGGAGTGAGAGGGTCAGTTCGGGTTTTCGAGGGTGGGTTTCGATCGCGCGGATTAGCGGCTCTGCTTGTAGGGTTTCCAGAGTGAGTGAGACCCTGCGGAGGTTTGGTAGGCGATTCCGGATGAGGTTCGCGAGGCGGTTATCCTTCAGCAGGTGCGCGAGGAACTCCTTATCGAGCTGGCGGGTGGCCTTGGGGATTGAGAAGGCGAGCTCTTGCACGTAGTTCCTGGGTGTGTCATGTGTTCCGTCTTCGAGTCGTGATAGGAGGTACCAGTGGCCCGTGAGCGGTGGTGATTGGTCTTCGTTGATTTGCTCCTTGCTCTGCCTTCTCGATTTCCGGTTGGGATTCGGCGCGATGAGGCTGATGGAGCGGTAGAAGAGTGGGGTTGCGATGGTGTTGAATGTGCTGGAAACTAGGCAGAGTCTGCACAGGTCATACTTGTCAACATGCTGGAAAATCAGCCTCCAGACGTCGAGGCTTAGCCGTGGTTCCGGCATCGTCAATGGTTTTGTAAAATGTGTTGTAGTTGTTGAAGATGAGACAAGAAACAAATGGGGGCCGCTCAGATATTACATACTGAATAGGCGCTTAAACGGCGCTACTGCGATGGGGCGAAGCAGGCGAGAATGCTCGTCGGTTGAGCTAGCACACCAGAGCGGGGCTGTGTGCTGTCATTTTCATGGATCCAGTGAGGCTCTTACAGCCTTTGCATCAATATCTCGTCCCTTTAACGCTCTGTAAACCATAACGCGCAGGTCCCGCGGTCTCATTCCTTTGGCGCGAGGTGAATTGATTCCTATGTTGGGTCAAGGATATGTATGAATGGCATAATAAATCTCAGATACATATTTCCAAATAAATATTATCTTTGACTCCTGGTCCACAATATGCAGGTTTCCATCTAAACAGGCACCGCATTTCAGCTGAGAGAGAAGGTATATGCATCTGTTGCCTATATACATCGCCATTTCACCTTGAAAGCTCCCAAGTGACCAAACTGGCCCCTCACACCCCCGGACTCGACATATATACAGCGCGCTCCATGTCTATTCTCCCTTCACAACAGCCCCAACCCGCTCCGCAACCCTCACAATCTTCTCAACGAGCATATCCGTATGACTCAACATAGGCGAGTGCCCCGTACTACAAGTCTCCACATCCGCCCCAGCCTGTGTCGTAAACATCCGCTGATACTCCGGCGGAACAACCTGATCGTTCTCGCAGACGAGATATGTCGAGGGGATATACTGATACGCTGCGCGAGTTGTTGGAGTAGTCTGCACTTTATACGACTGCGGAATAAGTCTCGATTCCCACAGTTTCGCTTCAGCGTCGGGTAGATCGTTGTACAGCGTCTTGCGCCCGTTATTAATTGAGAAGCGACCGTCGTCCTATTATTATACCATAATTAGTACGTAGATACGATTGTTGGCAGTTAATTGAATTAGATCGGGAGTTTGAATTGTATAACATACCCTAGCATCACCATTCGGCGACTCGCCGAACGTCCCAAGAACCGTTGCTCCCACCTTGAGGACGAACGCCGCGTAGTAGAATAGATGGATCACGCCACCGCGAAGACCCTGCGCTTGGCGCGCGCTGTAGCTGAGGCTCTGCGGGATCGCTTCGCTGCCGACGATTCCGCCGTAGGAATGCATTGCGACCACTACGCTTTGTCCCTCGTTGACGAGTTCTTCGATCGCTTTTGTGATAACGGCCGCGTCGTCTGTTAGCGATCGAGTGGGGAAGTCGTCGCTCTCGACATCTGTGCAGGTTGGGAGGGCCGGGAGGATGACATTGTATCCGCGGTTTTGGAGGCTCGTATATAAGGGCTCGTAGACGAGGGTTGTCTGGAATGCGCCCTGGACGAGGACGATTGCTGGTTTTTCTGACGGCATTATTGGAGAAGTGGTGGGAATGGGCTCTTCGGAGGAAGGGGATCGGGGGCTCCTTTATAAGTATAGTACTTGCCTGGCCGGGGCTGAAATACCCTGGCACGACTGAACGCTGAATGGTTACGTCGTAAGAGCTGCGTGGGGGCCGAATCGAGCTTACTGTGGAACATGCCCAGGTGGTCTATGTAGATCATTGAGGGAAAGAGGTAGGTAAGCTTACATGGATATGGTTGGATATTTTGTATGTATCAGGCCAATCAGCTTCTGAGACAGACCAAAGTTCTAAACTGATGACAAGGGAGGCCTTAAAAAAAGGCATATCAGGAGCCATTCCAGACTTTACATATGTACATGTCCCAGTAAGAGCAAAATCATTCTATCATTCTACGTGCAGACAAACCACCGCCCGTTTCAACCATCCCACCCCACCGCCGTAGGTGGTTTCATTAACCTACATCTATTTCATAACAAACTTATACATCCTCCCATTAGTATACCACACCTTCCTCATTATCAAACAGATGAGCCATCCCGCCCGCAACCTCATCCGTCTCCTCAACCCCAACACCCGTATCCTTATCTCCATGGATAACACATACGTCTGCTGCAATGCATGTTCTGCTCTGCAATATCCCGCAAGACACGTTAGGGGCTTGGCCTTGCAGCAGCACCCGCCCCGGCAGCGGGATCATCATCCGCTGACTGAAAGACCCGAGGATCTGGCGCAGCGAAGCCGTCAGCAGCATGTTACCAGTATGCACATGAACGCGCGCGGGTCATGTGGTAGATGTTCATGCGGATCTCAAGGTCCGGTCCCCGACGGTCTTGGAGATGTTTATTTGGCTTGCTTTGATCGAGGCCATCTTGTAGTGTCTCTTGTTCACGGGGTGCTATGGTGCTAGGGTGCTTACTGGGAGGGCTTTGCGTATTTAAGGGCAGGGTCCTGTCAGAGGTTGTGGGGAACTTGTAGGATATTCGTAGGGAAGCAGCTTAGGTATCTTCATATTCCACGGTCCCATTGGTTGCTCCCTGAGATAGCCCGAGCTGGAGTAGCGCTGTGGTTACCTAAATAGGTATATGCCAATATGGTTCTGCGGCCTCCAGCTTCAATTCCACTCCTAGTTAGGTACATGTCTACGTGAAGAAGTGCCACTATTATAATTAGTTATTAAGGCCATAAGATCTAGCTATTATACTACTTTTGTACTGAGTGAGCCAGCCTTAAAACCAGCGTTACGCGCAGAGCAGGCGCGATTATTTTACACAACATAAGTCGGATGATAGCCATCTCTATTTAAAAGAGGAGGGGGTCCCGGGGCCTCCCAGAGCCGGCCATCGCACCACGAATAAGACGCCAAACTACCTACCATTTATAAAAGGAATGTTTGAAGGCGACTCGAACATCTGCAACACATGCCGCTACAACACGAGATTCAATGCACGAACTCGGCATCGTCCTCCTGGAGCTCTGGCACGCCGAATCAATAGAAACGTTTGCCTCCGAGAGCAACCTAACGCTGGCCAAGAATTTCGGATCCCGCTATGAGGTCGCGCAAGCGTGGATCTCCCATAGTGAAAACGAGGGCGACATGCCGCCATTCTACCTGGATGCCGCGATGCGCTGTATCAAGTGCACCTTTGCTACCTCTGCACCGAAGCCAGATGGGAAGGATTTCACGTTTCAAAAGTCGGTTTGTCAGTATGTACTTAACCGTTGCTGGATATTTGTCCGACGAAGTATCGATGAGCTGGGTTGATAACGCACGTTATATATTCTGCCTCCTCTCTAGTCGCGAAATAAAACAACTATGCCATAACGTGTTACGGTAGTAGAAGCACGGAATATTATATGTGAAGACGTTGAATATGTCCTGCCTTGAACACTCGAGCAAAATTTTTCTAATAAATATTTACCCCCTCGCACACAATATGTCAAACACTCGGTCGCGAGCCCTTTTTGGCTTCACGCCCGCGGATACCTACCCAGCAGCCCTACACATGTACCTAACTGAACGTTATCCAACCATCCAGCAGATGATGATTGTGAGTTTAGCCAACCTCAGCACCAAGAGTCTGTACGGCAGTAGGGGGTATAAGAATGGTGCATTCTGCCCCTACCGGCAGAGGTTCCCTCGTTCCGCGACGGGAGTAGTTCTTATTTCTCTTGCCTCGTACCACCCACTCTGCCTTCATTTATGATTACGCCCGCTACAAAGATGCGGCAAGATACCCGGAAATTCAATAATCAATTCATAACGACAAAATTCTGGTTTCTCAAATACAAAATAAACGCCAGCAGATTCCTTATTGCGCCACCAACACCACCCCCAAACGCCGTCGCCGATAACCAATTGTTGAAATGGTATCAAGTAGTCACCTCACAAGGAGGATCACCCCCTCTACCCGCACCAAAAAAAAAAACACGATGCTTCCGATTCCGTCATACCGTCACGTGCATTCCACATAATATTGCCTCCTGACTCAGGCGGTTTGGGGGAACCGAGTACGCTCAATAATCGGACTCACTCCCCTGATCCGAATCCTCAGACTCAAACTCAGACTCAGACTCAGACTCCACGGTAGACGAGTCCTCCGCACCCTCCGCATCCTCCGCACTCTCAACCTCTATGGGCCCCGCTAGAACAGGCGTAGCACTAGTTGCGACACCACCAACGGGGGTCCCGGGTGCAGCAATAGGATCCGGAGCCGGAGCGGCTGCAGCAGCTACTGCTCCTCCTACCGGTGCTGAAGCTAGTGCTGGAGCTAGTGCTGGAGCTGGAGCCGGAGCTGGAGCCGGAGCTGGAGCTGGAGCTGGAGCTGGTGCAGGTGCAGGTGCAGGTGTCTGCGCCGCTCCCGCCGCGGCAGCAGCAGGAACGCTGGCAGGCTGGTTCGCAGGAGGCGAGAAGCCCGGGTATCCGGAGAACAATCCGGGCCAGCTGCTGGGGTATCCAAATGAGGACGGCGACAAACCCCAGGAAGTCTGGAAACTGGGGAATCCTGGGTACCCGGGGAAGCCGGCGGGAGCTGCTTGGGCTTGGGCTTGGGTTTGGGCGCCGGCGGGAGCGGAAGCGGGAGCCGGAGCAGGAGCGCCACCTGGCAGGCCAAAGAAGCCCATACCACCTGGGAACTGGAATCCAGGGAAGCCTTGGCCAGCTGATTGGGATAAGGTGCCTGCGGCACCGAGAGGTGGTGCTGTTGCTGGGAGGCTGGCGGGGGCGCCGGTAGCTGCTGCAGCTGCAGCTGCCGCAGTGGTGGTTGTTGGGGCGGCATCGGCTGCTAGGCCACCTCCGGCAACTTGAGGAGAGGGGAGCGCGAATGCGCATGACAATAGCCCGAGCTGGGCGAGGGCGTGGTACTTCATTTTGTCTGGAGCAAATGAGATTTGCGAGATGATCGGTTGTAGTGATTGCAGTGATTGTAGTGGTTGGTAGAAGAAGTAGGTACGGAACTTGTGGGAATAGCATCAGCTTTTAAGTCCTCGCCCCAGTGCCTGTGAGTTGGTGAGAGCCAGATGCATCAAGGTAAATATGAGACGCAAGCAGCTTCCAGCGTTCGTTAGCTGCGTTCATCTTCTCGTGTGGTCTAGACATCCGTGACGAGATGCGCGATGTGCCATCGACCTCAGATGAGGTGAGCAGTCTCTGAAAACACCAAGCCTTCAGCGGCGCGTACCGTACCGGAGACGCTTCGTAAACACGAACCTGGGGCCGGAACGGATCATACGCGCACGGAACGGTGCGCCACGACCCGAGGAAGGACGAACTGTTTGCGTGGATTTGTAGCACAATATCATTATTGTCCGTCGCTGGCACATCCGGATATCACTTAACTTCTGCTTGCGCACGCCTCAGGCGAAACTGACCTGCAATCATGCAGCCTCTACCCATTGCCATATTTGACGCTCATGGCGTTATGTAGGTCTAGATGCTTTATTTTATCCATTCCTGTGGGATCACATCACTGATCACAGACAGGCCTAATATGGAACAGAGCGAAGTCGGCGCCGGCAGACGTTTCCGGTCAATCAACTGTGGAATGTGTAGTCATGATCCATTACAGCTCGATATAGGGGAATTGTTCATGGGAAGGTGACATTTTGGGGTCCGCGTTACCAGAGGAGACTAGACAGCGCACGCCACAGGAGCCATTGTGTTGTACCTCACGATTAATTACTACCCCTCCCCGACCGCCATTATTCTCTCTATTCCCAGGGACTATTTGCAGAGGTGACGGTATGCTCTTGAGTGGATCCATGTGGGACAGATGACATTCCTTGCTACCGTTCGGGATCTGCAAGGAAGCCAGGCATGTTGCGATTAGTTGTGAGGCGGGCTGGAAGGTTCGTAGAAACATCCCTACTAGATGGTTATTACTAGAGAGAAAAAGTGAGCCATGAACAATCTAACCCTCAATCCCATTCTTCTATGCTGGTATTGATGCATCCAGGGCTTGTTTCGCTGCCGGTTGTACTTCGTAGGGTGGTGAGATCTGGTCATGCCAGGGTGTGGGTCTTGTGTAACAACAACCCGGCTGCCTGGATGTTTTCGTTATGGGTGAAAACGGAAAAAGAATAACCATGGGTAAACACATAATGTGGGCTCTTATTAGCCAGTAGGTTAAATCCCTTTTTACCTGTTTTCCCCACGCTGTAGAAGAGTGTAGAAGCGCAGTATACCATGCCGTTTTGGACATATTGCCTCCTGCCGCAATGGGCCTACTTGGTTGACGAACTTGAAAAGGATGGACGATTGCAGATCCCCAGGCTTTTCTGTTTGAAAAGTAGCACTTGTATCTGGTAGCTGTTGTGGCAGAAGAACTGAATGACTGACTCGGAAGGTCCCTGGATGAGGAGACATCCCTAGCTTCGCACACGACATGTGGATCACTTGGTGAGAGGGCGTGCTGTACTGAGCAATCGAGCTCGGTCCGCTCGGTAGTAGGAGATTTGACAAGCTTTCGACGAATGCCCAAGACTTTGATATATCAGTTTCCAGCATAAGTTCGTAGGATGAGTAATGTGTACCTGGCCGGACAGTTCCCCGCCGAACACAGAAAAAGAAGGAGACGTGTAATTCATGGATCATATACAGCGGCTGGGGAATTCCGCCGGATCTAACCATTTTGCCAAGAAGGGGTTTATGCAAATAAAAACTTGGGTACACTTAGACCTCTTCAAGAATAAGACAGGCGAGAGATCTATATTCATCATCAGTCAGGAGCTTAGCCCTATCTTCTCCACCTACCGCGTTATCTATAGAGAGTCCATATATTCAAGTATATCTCTTGAGAGCCTTATACTAGGGGTGCGCAATGTTCGCTACATTAAAGCCTCACTTATAATAATATATCACTATTCTGATATGGACAGCTAACTACGCTAAGGTTGCTATATGTGAAATACTCTAATCATAACCGAATTTACCAAACGATGTTAATATCGCCATATGTCCGCAAAGCTCACAGGGGATAAAGATATGTCTCTACCTAGAGAACATACCGGAATGTCTTCTCCCGCTGCCGATCAGTAAGGTCCTGCCCATCAAAGCTAGAGGACGTTGCTGCTGCTATACCATCATCAGGCAATGAAATAGGACCATAGAGACGGTCGCACCTTTTATTCTCCAAAGACAAGAGCACGCGATAGGTGAGAATGAGGATAAACGCGGCAGCCACACAGCCCAACATTGTAGCAAACGCAGTCGGATAGCTTGGCGCCTCGTTTGCGTAGAAGACCTGCGGTCCAGCGATATTGCCAGCACAGTAGGTGGCAAAGAACAGGGCATTGACGAATGTCTTCTTCGTCTGGCCCACGACATTCGAGGCGATCAGGGACATCGCTAAGGGGAAAGCGCAAGCGATGCAGGAGAAGAGGTAGAGCCCGAACAAGCGGGCTACCTTGTTGCTAGCATCGACCTCGCGAATCATGCAGGCTCCCACGATGCCCAGGCAGAGGAAGAATAACATAATGTAGCAACGGCTGCGAGGGACCTTCTGGGCAATCCAGGATGATATCACAACCAGGGACATTGTCAAGACGGAATTGGGAACCTGGAGGAGGAGCGTGTTGATGCTTGAGAATCCGAACCCCTGGATAACAATGTTGCCGAACTTTCAACTGTCTGTTAGTACCCCATACATAATACCGAACGGTAGGGTGAGGAAGCTAGCAGCAGGGGAGACTCACATTCGTCAGAGCTCCATTGCCCATGCATGTGAGGACGGAGTAAGCTCCCCAGATGTAAGTCTGAGGATCCCTGAGCGCCTCAACGATCTGGCCCATGTCATACTTGCGAGTGCGGTCAATCTCAAGCTGGCCAAGACGAGCGACGGCGATTTTTCGCTCCCACGGAGTGAGAAACCCGGCGTTTGCGGGTCCGTCGGGGACGAGTAGAAGCATTATACCACCCCAGGTAAGAGTGAGAAAGCCGTAGAGCAGATAGAGAACCTTCCACGGGGGAAAGGCAGTAATATGCGCGACACCAAAGCTAATAAACCCACCGACCAGACTACCAAAGCTGTTGCCAAAATACCAGGCTCCATGGCGCGAGGCATGCTCGGACCTCTTGTACCAAACAGTCGTGGTCAAGCTGAATCCTGGACTGATCACGCTTTCGAAGGTCCCGAGGAAATATCGGACGGTCATAATGCCAGCAAAGTTTCGGGCAACAACGTGCAGGATTAGGATAACGGCCCAGATCATTCTGTACGAATGAGCAATCGTTTCGTAAGAGGGTGATTTGGGGGGGGAGGGTGTACATAGTCGAGTTCAAGAATTTGGCCAACGGCAGTTTAGCCAGAGCAATCGAACCGGGGTACGAAGCAACCAGATAGCCGAAGTAGAACACGCTGGATGCCCAGGAATATTGAGATCCAGTCAAGTGCTGGCGTACGGTCAGTAGTGTCATTGTTGTTGGTCTCGATCTGGGGCCATACCAAGTCTTCGCGAATCCCCATGATGGACGCATTTCCCAGGGTGATCTTGTCTAAGAACTGGAGGGCATAGGCCACCATCATCAGGGGAAGCAAACTCGACTGGTGTTAGATAATAATATTTTTTTCCTTATCTCATCGGAAGTCATCAGACATACCGCCTGTCAATCTTGCGGACGACTCTTGCCTCATCCTCGGAGGTGTAGCTGAGCGCTTCTCCAACAGAGATGTCAATGCTAGTCTCAACGTTGGCGTTCGACTTGCCGTCATCCCCGTCCAACTTGCCGCCATTGCTGGCATCGAGGGAGGTTCTGGGCGACATGATGAGAAGCACTGTGCTGATGGTCTGCAACAATGGTGGATATAGGGCTCAATCATGGGCTCAGCCCAGGTTCTTATTACTCTAGTTATTTCGTAACATCCCGATGGCAGACAACCATCTGGAATGTTTATAGCGATAACATTCCCAACGAGGAAGACAATCCATATCGCACTCGAGCGCGTGGCGAACGGGGCCATCGGCAATTCTGGCCAATAACGCAAGAGCAGGTCTGCTTTATCAGCGTCGATTTACCGATTAGCAGCCTATCAGTCTATCACAAGTTGCGGGCTGTGTTATCACCGATCTATGTGGAGTGGCCCCCATACCATTAAACCCGAGAACAGACGACCCTATATCAATCTACACACACAGCTTGTTCTTAACCAGTACCAAACAAACGCTCAATCTGTCCAACATGATACCCCCAGCCGCTACTTCCGAACAAGGCCGCATCATCCAAGATGCTATCGCCGCCGCTAAGCCGCAGCTGCGCACGGCAAACTCAGAGGTAAACCACCAATCCTCAATCGAGCTCAATGAAACCGTACTGATTACTCTCAGATCTTTTCACATCCTGAGATCAACTACCAAGAAGAATATGCACATGATACATTTGTTGGGACACTGAAAGACCTTGGCTTCGACGTCACCCCACATGCTTACGGCGTCCCTACGTCTTTCGAGGCAGAGTACGGTAGCGGTGGACGGCTGGTAGTGTTCAACGCTGAGTACGATGCCCTGCCGGAAATAGGACATGCCTGCGGCCATAACCTTATAGGTGTGGGCTCTTTGGCGGCCTTCCTTGCCGCTGCCGCTGTGCTCAAACAATCAGGCAAGCCAGGACGTGTACGGCTGCTTGGAACACCGGCCGAGGAGGGCGGCTGTGGGAAGGGGCTGCTGATTTCCAAAGGGGCCTACAAGGGCGTAGACGCCTGTGTCATGGCCCATCCGTCAGTGATGTTTGATGGCTACAGCAAGGATTACGTGGGAAGGATCTACGTCCCTCATGTTGCCACCGCACTCTTCACAGTCAGCTTTCACGGTCGGACCTCCCACGCTGCTGCTGCTCCTTGGGAAGGGGTTAATGCCCTCGACGCCCTCGTCCTAGGATACAATGCTGTCAGCATGATGCGGCAGCAGATGCGCCCAACAGACCGCGTGCACGGCAACATCACGGACGGCGGTCTCCGCCCTAACATTATCCCCGATCATTCCAGTGTCGACTACTGCGTGCGTGCCAGCACTATCGAGGAGACGAAGGTTCTGCGCCAGCGGACGATTGAATGCTTCCGGGCCGGTGCTGTAGCCACGGGCTGCACGATGGAAGTGAAGGACCACAGCTTCTACGCCAACCTCCAGCCAAACAAGAGGCTCTGCAAGGTGTTCTCCGAAGCCGCAAATGTGCTGGATATCCCGATGTCTTGCGAGGTTGATAGCGATCTGGTGATCCCCGGCGGCACCGACCAGGGAAATGTCGGTTGTGTTGTCCCGGTGATTCACCCCATCTATGGGATTGACTCCGGCCCTCATGACTTCAATCATACAATTGCCTTCACGGAAGCGGCGGGCAAGGAGAGTGCTTTCGAGCGCACCCTTCAGGTGGCCAGTGCGCTCGCGCTCACGGCAATGGCGGTTCTCGCCGACGATGAGATTGCAACTTCAGTCAGGGCCGAGTTTGAGGAAAGCGTCGCGCATCGAAGGGCATTTCTTTCGGAGGAAGAGGAATGGAACCTGATAACGCAGTGGGACCAGTCAGCTATGGAGAAACGAAAGAGCCCAGGTCCGACCCGGTGCGCATGTGGTAATCTAAAAAATTGATTGTGCATAGACTAGTATAATCCCTGAATTTGATTTATGTTTCTAAACGTGTAAGTGTCTACAAAGAAGTGCCTAAGGTGCGGTGGGGTGCAGGAAACTAAATTCATAGAGTCAGAGAGTTGATATAAAGATCCACTTCCCTCCCAACTGTTCTTTGCTTTACAGCTGTTTCTTGTTCTTTTTACCAGTACATATTTTGGCAGACATGAAGCAAGACTATCCTCCTGTGCTTTCAGACACCACGGCTGTTGGGGCCATGGGGGACACGCAGCTACCGAAGAACTGGCCAGCCTCCAAAAAATGGATGAACATTCTCGCCATTAGTCTACTGACATTAATCTCGTGAGCTCCATGTCTTCAATATCTTATCTCATCACCGAAGCTTACACCTAGAAAGACCATTCGGCTCGTCCATGTTTGCCCCCAGCACACCACAGGCGATGGAAGACTTCCACCGCAGCAACAACGATCTCGAAAACTTCAGCATGTCGATTTTCGTGCTCGGCTACGCATTTGGACCGCTGATCCACGCCCCCCTGAGTGAGGTCTACGGCCGCCTGATGCTCTACCATATCAACTCATGTCTTTTCATCGTCGCAAACGTGGCCTGCGCATTATCGCTGAATCTACCAATGCTCATCGTCTTCCGTCTGGTCGCAGGACTCGTCGGCTCCTGCCCGTTGTCGATCGGCCCGGGGAGCGTCGCAGATATGTTTACACAAGACCAGCGCGGTAGAGCCCTTGCTGCATGGAACCTACCGGTCCTTCTGGGACCAGCGATTGGACCGCTGGTTGGAAGTTACATCTCCTCGGCCCTGAACTGGCGATGGGACTTTTGGTTTCTTGTAATCGCGGTACGAATTTCTCCCTCACTTGAAGGGCTTCTAGGTTCATGAGATATTGACCCTTGCTTTAAGATGGGAGCAGGCTTTATTCTGTGCGTACTTGTCATGAGTGAGACGCACGAGCCGACGTTGCGACGGCGACAACGCAGGTCGCGAAAGATACCGCGCGAGGAAGAAGAGGCAGACAGCGGATTGGAATCAGCGATAGCCCGCGTACGAGGGGCTATCAAGCGCCCAGTGTTGTTGCTGACACGTTCTCCGGTAGTCTTCCTCCTCTCAGTGTACACCGCAGCGAATTACGGCTTTATTTATATCATATTCACCACAATGTCCGCAACCTTTATGCAGAAATATTCGATCAGCTCGAGCAATGTCGGACTCGTCTACCTGAGCTTTGGACTCGGCAATATCGCCGGGAACCTCATATTGGGCGTATTTTCAGACAGGATAGCCAAGCGAGCGGCAGAAGCAGGAGGGGAGGAGATGAAGCCCGAATATCGTCTTCCGCTCATGTTACCGGCCAGCATCATCACGCCAGCAGGCTTGATCCTCTATGGATGGACATTACAATTCAACGTCCACTTCATCGTCCCTCTCATCGGCCTGTTTCTCGTTGGAGTGGGCACGATAATCGTTTTCGTCTCGGTTAATATTTACCTGGTCGACGCCTTTGTCAACTACGCGGCCAGCGCAACCGCCGCAAACACGATTCTTCGAAGCCTGGGAGGCGGCCTTTTGCCCTTGTGTGGCGCGCAGCTGTATCAGTCCATCGGAGATGGGTGGGGGAATACCACGCTTGCCTTTATTGGGATGGCGTTCATTCCACTTGTACTGGTGCTGCATAGGTATGGGGAATGGCTCCGCACCAGATTTCCTGTGCGATTGTAAGGCTTGTGCGCGATGTCTGCACGTCGCTTATGTTGTCGAACATCCGTGGAGCTTAATCAAAATGCTCGATCGATGGGGTGTTGAGTTCATCGGTAATTCTGGCCATTGAGGGCACTACCTTGTGCTTATCTCTCGCCCCACAATGCCAAAAAGAAAGTAGTTATCATTCGTTATCTCTACGCTGTCTTCGTGTCCACACCCCTCGTCGGCTATTCCAAAATGTGGGCATTAGCAGGAACATACTTGTATTTGTAGTATAGCATGTAGAAGCATACGTCCAGATAGACCCCAGCGCAGAGCTAATGGAGAAGACAAGCACCATGGCCGAAACCTTTGACGTAGAGACTCTCATCTTGCAATTGAGCCTCGAAGAAAAGATTCAACTCTTGGCCGGTAAGCTTTCAACTCGATACCGCTACCTATCTACCTATTATTCTGTGCCTCCTGACACACAGCCCGAGCTAACAATATCCCTTGTTAATCTGTAGGCAAAGACTTCTGGCACACGACCCCCATCCCTCGGCTTGGAATACCATCAATCCGACTCTCTGACGGTCCCAATGGCGCCCGCGGAACACGGTTCTTCGACGGCTCCCCCGCGGCCTGTTTCCCCTGTGGAACGGCAATGGGCGCAACCTGGAACACAGAGCTTATGCACACAGCCGGTCGGTTAATGGCTGATGAGGCGCGTGCAAAGGGGGTGCATGTTGTGCTTGGACCAACGGTGAACATCCACCGGTCTCCTCTGGGCGGACGCGGGTTCGAGAGCTTCAGCGAGGACCCGGTGTTGTCGGGATTAATGGCAGCGGCGAGCATCAACGGAATCCAATCCAATAATGGCGTCGTGGCGACAATCAAGCATTATGTGTGCAATGATATGGAACATGAGCGAAAGTCTGTCGATGTGGTGGTGTCTGCCCGCGCGATGAGGGAGATTTACCTCCTCCCGTTTCAGATCGCGCTCCGGGATGCGGATCCGCATGCACTCATGAGTGCGTACAACAGGGTGAATGGGATACATGTTTCCGAGGACCCGTTTCTACTCCGGCGAGTCCTCCTGGAGGAATGGGGCTACCGAGGCCTCGTTGTCAGTGACTGGTGTGAATTTTCCTAGATTGGGCTCTGGAGAGAGAGCCGTTTCTTTAAAAATCCTGACTGACAATACTATGTATGATAGGTTCGGCACATACTCAACGACAGAGGCGATTAAAGCCGGCCTTGACCTGGAGATGCCAGGACCTTCCACCTGGCGAGGCCGTGCTTTGACACAGGCACACCGTGCTGGCAAAGTATCTATCGAAGACATCAACAAGCGTGTACGGAAGGTACTTCGATTAGCCCAATATGCGATAGATAGCGGCGTTCCTGAGGGTGCCCCCGAACAGACTGGGAGCATTGATGTAGTGGCGCCCATCCTGCGGCAGCTTGGCTCCGAGTCCATTGTGCTGTTGAAGAATCAAGGCGGGATCCTTCCCTTTAAGAAGGACCTTCGGGTACTTCCCCCCCCCAAACCAGTTGACTTTAACGAACAAGGGTTAACAGAAACGGGAAATAGACTGCAGTGATAGGCCCGAATGCAAGGGTGGCCGTATACAGCGGCGGAGGCTCAGCAGAAGTACGGCCATCATACACTGTCACACCGTACCATGGAATTACCCAGAAGTGCCCCAATGTCGTTTATGCCCAGGGCGTCGACACGTACAAGCGACTGCCGCTTATGAACGGGCTCTTGCAAACTATTGACGGGAAGCCAGGGTTTCAACTGAAGTTCTACACAGAGCCCGCCTCGGTGCCAGACCGGCATGTGGTAGACGAAGTTGAAATGGATGACACGATGGTTACTTTGATAGACTATTCACATCCTAACATCGATGGCTACACGTACTATACCAGCCTCGAAGGGATCTTTCAGCCAGAAGAACACGGCGAGTATGAGTTTGGGCTCATGGTATATGGCACAGGTCGGCTCTTCATTGATGATGTCCTTGTCATCGACAACGCCACAAAACAGGTTCCCGGAGATAGCTTTTTCGGGGCAGGGACCCAAGAGGAGAGAGGCACTGTCAGGCTTTTAGCCACTCAACGCGCCACGATACGTCTAGAGTTCGGAACAGCCCCCACGCAATCAACCGCGGCGCTCGGGACGACAAATATGGGCGCCGGAGGGTTCAGACTCGGATGTGGCAAGCGCACAGACCCGATGAAAGGTTTGGCAGCGGCGGTCGAAATCGCAAAGCAGGTGGACCAGGTCGTTCTTTGCGTAGGCTTGAATGTAACTACTACTACGTCCCTCCCTTTGCGCGCGCCACTGACTAGATATTCTAACCTCTGTGTTTTACAATTATACAGGCGGATTGGGAAGCCGAGGGCTACGACCGAAGCACAATGGATCTACCAGCGCAGACAGATGAGCTCATTGTCCGTGTCGCAGCTGCCAACCCGAACACCGCAGTCGTGATCCAGTCCGGCACACCAGTGACGATGCCGTGGGTAGATACGGTCGGTGCAATTCTTCAAGCCTGGTACGGAGGGAATGAGGCCGGCAACGCGATTGCAGACATTATCTTTGGTGACGCCAACCCCAGTGGAAAACTTCCCCTAACATTCCCTATGCGCAACGAGGACAATCCGGCGTTCCTTAATTTCCGATCAGAAGCGAGCCGAGTCTTGTACGGCGAGGATGTTTATGTTGGGTATCGATTCTATGAGAAGACGAACAAGAATACGCTGTTCCCGTTCGGCCACGGGCTGTCGTACTCTACTTTCTCCCTCGAGAACCTCCGGGTGCGAGAGGAGGTGTTGGGGGGCGCGGATAGTTTGATTATCAACATTGACGTGCGGAATCAGAGCAATGTCGATGGCCAAGAGGTTGTACAGGTGTATGTGGCGCAGAGGAATCCATCCATCAACAGGCCGCTGAAAGAGCTGAAGGGCTTTGCCAAGGTACATGTCACAGCAAACACTGTGCGGACTGCCGAGATTATTATCAGCAAGGCGCAGGCAGCTAGTTTCTGGCACGAGAAGCGGGATAATTGGGTGATGGAAAAGGATACATACGACTTGCTTGCGGGGTCATCCAGCACTGATATCGCTGCCACTGTAAGCTTTGACGTTGTCCAACCATTAATGTGGCGAGGCTTGAAGCCATAGCTCGAACCAATGAATGCCATGCGCGCAGCTTTGGTCATTTCTTTCGTTATAATTCAACAGAAACATAAAAAAGGCAGTTCATGTAATGCTAACTCTATCCGGCTCCAACATCGTAATCCATCTATCATCCAGCTTTCGTGACAGCCAACGTGCTTACATATCATCTCCTGCGACAACTGCAGTAACAAAAATAGGCCACTGGACCCTCCATTGTAGCGAATCTGGCCATTCCGTTGTAAGCCGGTGAACAGACCGGAACAAATCCTGTTTAGCTGACCACAGACGTAGCGTCACCGCTTCGCCTTGCGCGACAGATGCCATGGTGTTCAAAATGTACACAAGCATAGCTTGAAAATGCGCCGCGACTTGTAGACAGGTCTGTGTCATTTTCGACGGTACATCGTATTCAGCGCGAGTAATCACGTCGGCATAAGTCTAGCCAAATAAGAAAGAAGATGTCGAGTGTTCAGTTGTGTCATTTATTAAGTATACGTACAATATTCGAGACAGAAATGCACTTACCTCCTTCAGTCGTGACAGCTGGTCCTCGAGATTCCTAAGCTTATCAAGATCCCGGGACTCGCGTTTACAGAGCTGATTTGCGCGTCGAAGGGCGAGGTTTGCATGGAAATGAAACTCCAGCGGCCGGGAACGCTCAATATCATCCAGCACCTCCTCAAACGGATATTCGTCGCCGAAGAAGTCTTCCTGCGAACTCTGCGCCGTTCTGAATAAGGCTTGGGACACTAAACCGTCGGACAGAATCAGGTCAGATAATACACCCCCCGCATCGCAGAGCTCAGCATCAATATCTTCATAGGCTGCTAGTAGCAGCAATCGCGCTATATTGCTCTTATCTTGCGGGGAGAAACTCCATGCCAGGAGAGACGTTGATGTCATGCCATCGGCACTCTGATCTATGATCAAATCCAGGAGTTTGAACCGGCGAACATAGTCAGCGACCGAAGACCCCAGCTGCCTCAGCGAAACGCATGCCTTTTCATCGCCTATCGCAGCGAAAATCCGCTGCAGCAACCAAAAGGCGACGAGTGTTCTTCGAGGGTCTGTCTCATCAGTCGTCTGAAGGCTCGCAATGAGCTGTGCTGTGCCAGCCTCAAAGTGCAGTCGAGCCGCCTGTTTAATGGCATCGTTCGACTTCCTCTGATTCATTCCAGCCAGGCATGAGCTAAGTAGCAGATGCATCAGCATGCCACAATCGCTGGCATAGCGGAGCACGACAGCGGAGTGCGACCACAGGAATGCCTTCGGAGTAGCCTTCGAGAAGCGGTTCTCAAAATAGAAGAGCGCATCCTGCTTCAGCGGACCACAGAGCACGGAAGAGGCTGATGGCAAATGCAGGCCATCTAGAGACGTAGGAATAGGGCTAGGCGGCAAATTAGATGGGATTACATCGTTGCATTGGGCCCCCGTAGGCAAAACGGAGAGCAGAGGCTGGATGGGCGCTGGTTCGGATTGCGGACGGCTTTTGATGGAACCCAGCCCACGCCGCCGAAGCCGGAGAGGAATTCTGGGGCCTGGCCAGTTGCACTCTTTGCCGAGTCGCTGACACCGGACGCACACGGGTGCATTCTCAGTGCACTTGACTTTGGCCTGGACGCATGTTACACATCCCTGGCTGGATCGCTTGGTGCGAGGTGGTTTGTTGGATTTTGGTGGCATGCTGCGTCATTAAAAGTCGAGGCTTCTGTTTTTTCTTCTGGAGCGTCTGCCGGTCACCTATTAATAGTCAAAGACTACTTCTTATCCACACTCTAATCTAGTCTGTTATCTATCAAGAGCCAGTCAAACTAATTTGATAAGGTAGCACGCCTCCAACTCTGAGATTCAACCAATGAGTTAACCAACCAACCTTGACTTATTCGAGTGATCTCCACTTTAATAGCTCGTCCATCGCGACCACGCCGGAAGATAGTGAATGAGGATTGTGTACCCAGTGTGCATGGCCAGGCTGATACTTGGAATACCGCTTTAAACCATAGTCTGGTACGCTGCTTGCATCAGGTGGGCCAGCAAGCAATAGAAGCAGGACGTAGCCAGGGTAAGTATATATATTGTTTTGTAAAAGAAAAACAGGGCGCCTGTTTCAAAATAAAGATTAGTCATAAAGTAAATATATATATCCCAAGATTGAGCCATGCTTTTACAATCCCTCATGTATGTGCGGAAGGAGATCACCAAACGATACCAGTGAATCTGCGTGCTCGATTCGAGTAGCTATAGGCAATATAGTGTAGTGCATGAGACCATTAAACAACTAGGCTAGACAAGTCAAATACTACGTACCTTACTGTGTAATATAAAAAGATCTTGACAACAATTGGAATTCCTCAAGGGGCAACTCGGTAGCGGGGTCATCTACCTGAAATGCGACCAACGAGTGTAAGAGAAGGCACAAACAATGCCAACGTACCTGGAATGGATTCCCCATGTTAAGCATGCGCACCCAAATCAGCGCCGCAAGTCGTGGAGCTTTCTCGCACTCCCGGAGCGTCCTTCCCTGGCCTTCCGAAGCATCTTGGACAGCCTTTTGTGAGCGCTTTTATACCTGTCATAATCGGTAATCGTCTGTAGGAAATCCAGCACCACTCCAAGCTCTTCGAAATCTGCCTCTCGCACCACGGCTGGAAGCTTTTCGAGCGCTGTAACGCGCGCTTCCAATTCCTCGAGCTCCCCGGGCTCCTTCATCTTCTTAATCGCGGCTTCCAGGCTCTGGTGCGGCCTTCTAGCATCCTTCTCCTTCTCCTTGGCACCCACAGCTGAAGATAGCCTGTGATAGGACCTACGGATGCGGCCGCAGTTCTCACGAAGACATGCACGGTGCTCGGCCTGACACGCCGCATTTTCGGCCAAATCGACAGCGCCATCTCGGCCCATGGAAAACGGCTGCGAATTCCAGAGCGAAAACGCGCTCATGTGCTCCCAGTACCGGGTCGTCTCCCAACCACTCTGAAGCTGCGCCGGCACCTCTGGACTGGACTTCGTAATCTTGACGACAGTTTCCACCGGGCAGGTACAAGGACATATACAACAACAGCAAGGGCGACAACCAAAAAACCGCGCCGCGATCTCGGCCTCTTCCTTCATGGGTGCGGTCTCATCATGGTCGCCCTTCTTGTCGTCGGCCAACTTCTGGAACATCACGAGGAGTTGCCACTCCTGCTTCGCGATGTGGTGCCCGCAGCAGACCATAACGAACGGCCAGCCGCGCGCGTGGAGGTACGGCACGACATCGGCGACCAGCTCGAGCGATTGCTTCTGCGAGCCGCGGAAGTGCGCTGGGAAGGAGAGGTTTGGGTTCTGCGCCGCGTCGGCGGCTTCGGCCTGTCGTTGTGAGACCGGCTTTCGGCTTTCGAGGTCGACGCGGCCGACCATCACGCGGCCTATGGAGTATTTTTTGCCCATTTTTGTTTAAACACGGATTCGTTTAACCAAATATTGTTGATTTGGTAGAAGAAAGTATTTCGCTATTCAGTGCGGTTGCTGTTGTGGTTGTTGGCGTTAGTTGAGCTGCTATCATCGTAGAATAGCATGCAGTGGGAATATGTGATGAGGCGGCATATTGGACACCTTATATGACAATCCGAGGACAAATAATAGTTAGGAAACAAGGGTTCTATTTCCCTGATATACTGTCATTATAAAGGCGCAGTGCCATCAAGGACACCCTCGCTTTGTGACTGACTTTCATATAAGTCGTGTCCAGGATTATGTCTGTCTATATCTCCAAAAACGAAAAGTCGTATATTATCAAACCCCTTTAACTGCAATGCGTTCAACCGTGGAGAAAGGTGTTTACAGTTAACCGCCCCGAAGTCCGGCTGCTACAATGCGTACTCGATGAGCGGCCATAAATGATGTCCTGGCAGCATTGTATATCGAACTCTCACCGTCCGTGCCTTTATAGGGCTGGAGCGAGTATACAAGGTGTATTTGCAAAAATGTTCTGGCAAGGAACGGGGTGAGAATAGTACGGGACAAATATACATACATATGCGGATGTGGAGTGCTAAGGTGTAGCCTGGGTCTTGGAATAAAAAGAAAACACACTAATGGTTTTCTATCCCTGGTAATGAAGAGTGTTCAAAGCACTGGCTTACCAACTTAGTCCAGGGCGACGCTCATGGGCTAGGCCCAGCAACTACGTGATATAATGGTTAGGGGTATAACGCGATTTTTGATTGCAGTATCTATTAATTAATGCCCCACCAATATAAGGGTGCCTTACCCAAATGTAGCAAAAGTTAGGAAAAGAAACGAAATTCCTGTCGACATACCTTGGGTATATCTCCCATCACTATCATCCTTACTGCTTTGTGAAGAGACACCTGCCGCTCTTCTGGTCTTGATAAATGCTCCGATCAATCAAGTCTTCCAGACCGCGACACGCTTTAGCATACTTGGAAAACCAGGTAAACTCATACAGCAAATCCAGCACTGTCTCAGCCTCCTCCATCTCCTCCCGTTTAATTAGCAGAGTAAGCCCCTCAAGCGCCGCAAGGCGAATCTCCAGCTGAGCCATCTCACTCGGCTCCTTCATCTTCTTGAGCGCATCGTCGAGACTCAACTTAAGCCTGCTATCGCCCTTCCCCACTGCGATCAGCGAGTGGTAAGCCCTAAGGCTTATTTATTGTTTATTATATTCTGCAAATTACGCCAATCCCTTCACGCGCCTGTATCCACCTCAACAACTGCTCCCCTCGACCCAGCAACTATACAACCTTTCATAACAAACGACCGTGGACCAGACGAAATCAGCGGGAAGTGTCTTCCACTGCTACATGCGGGACATAAAAAAGGACCAGGCAACAAAAACCCTCGAATACACGTTCGATGCGCACGACGCAAGAACCAGCGAGATTGCATACACCCTCTCCGCCACGCGGCCCGTCAAGGGTATTTTCTCCACGGCATATCTGCACCATCCCTCACACCCGAATATCGTCGTTCTATCTACCGCTATCCAGCCTGTCACGGTGACGGATCCGACAGAGGACGGGTGGATCGGTCGCGTATTGACGCATAGTTTCCACGGCGACGATGGTCGGTTAGTGACGGTGAAGGAGACGCCGGATGGTGGAGGGTGGTATCCGAGGCGGTTCTCGTACCGTGGGAAGGAGCTCATCTGGTTACCCGGGATGAAGGGGCTTTTTGAGCTTGACAGTTCCAAAGTCGCTGAGGACGCGACTGCTCTCGCAGAAACCAACCAAAAGAGAGAGAGAAAGAACAGAAAAGTCAAGGGGGAGCATCACGTCAAGGGGACTGTGTTGGTAAAGTGCGATATGCCGTTTTGGGCTGGATTGCTCAAGGGAAGGCATCATGAAATTACATTTCAACATGAAATGGAAATGGGTGGGGCATTCGTGAAGCTTGTATTGGCGAGTGTGATGGTCACAAACATGATATCTTTATATGGGCCTTGAGTAGGTACTGAGGATGCCCTTTTTGTTTGGTCTTTTATATCTACTGTGTGTAGATCTTTGCTCATTGTAGATGGGGACTTCAAGGTTACACCTTATTTAACTCAACTTAATGGCATAAGCTAAGTAGGGTGTCCATTGTGCTAGCTTAGGGGCCTGCTTATATTGAAGGCACTAATGCTAATAGGGGTATTAGAGGAGCCTATCCCAGGTAGTTCTTGTGTACCGAGAGACCCTACGGCATGCCAGTCATTTTTCCATTAAACGTGCTGAGGTTGGGATAGCCTAAACATGTCTCGCGTCGTCATCCACACCCGTTTCAAACCACACTCAGCAGCGCGAGGGAAATATTCTTAATATGGCGGGACCATGTTCGAGAATGGATATCAATGTTCACTATTGTTGCATTCATCACTCTCTATCCAGCGCCGCTAACCGGTTTCATTTTCGCCCCTGTTACCGTTCAATGGGTGTGCATTGGATATCATCGCCACACCATGCTTGCAATGCATCTATATCCCTTTTGTGGAGCTGAAAAAATACTGGGACGACACTATCTTGTCACGGAAGAGACTGTCTCATTGATGATATCGGAAATCAGGTGATTGCTTATCTAGAAAGCTCGAAGGCATCGTCTGTCGCGGAAGGGAGAAAGGTTGCTTTGAGGCGTGTCTACGACGCCTTAGCCAGAAATAGGACAGGGGGTATATGTCCATACTTCATCTCCATATCAAACTATCAAGGGGAAATCTTACAAATTAACAGATTATCACGGTCCACTAGAAGGGGAACAGGGGTAACGATGTAGGAAGAAGGCAGGTCACTACTAGAAGAGCACAGACAATAGGGTAGGTGTTGGGTATAATATATGGTTGGGTAGCTTTAGTTAACGGCTTGCAGCGCACTAACTGTTTAGGTGGTTGGATTCTTGGTTTCCTAAAAAGAAGTTGATAAGATAGATAGAATATAATGCAAACAACATAAGAAGAATACATCACGGCTCTGGCCTGAAAAAGGGGGGGCGTTAACAAAATATGAAACGCGGATTAAGGGGCAAAATGAGGAGGTAAAAAAGGTGGAATAGCAAGCAGGGTTCTCATATACTCAGAGGGAGCAGCAGAGCGTAATATCAGTGTAGATAAGAGAAGGTTATGTTGGAAATGCCAAGATTAACTCAAAAGCAGGAATGCACAGATCATTGTTCCAAACATATCATTAACAGTCAGTCCCAAATTGGCCGTGATCTTCATATTACACATCAATTTGCTTGAACTGGTGCCATGGCACCTTTTGGTCGATTGGGGGTTTGATATATGCCAACACAACCCCCAGATGGTTTAGTTTGAACGGGGATGTCGTGGTATATGGTATATATACCTACCCCCATCAACCTTCCATTTCCCCTTATCTACGCAGCAAGCGTACTCGAAGATCCACCCCCACCCCCACCAGCACGTACACCCCCCTTCTTCTCCTGCACCCTCATCCTCCCGACATCCCCCTGACTCGCCAGACAAACCTTGAGCCAATCATTCGGCCTCGCCATCTCCTCCAGTGAGCTGCGCATGCGCACAACGGTCTCACGGAACAGCGTATTCGTATCGAACCGCCAGCTGCACAGCAGCACGCGCAGCATCCCACCTTCACGCCCGCTCACCAGCGCCACGACGGGGGGCCGCTCAGCCGCGATCACGGAAACAGATAGGTTGCCTGTATCGACGATTGTGAAGAGGCGGTGTGTATCTGGGATGCGGAGCCTGCGGCGCTGGTCTTCCCAGTGGGCGGCGAATTCGGTTGGGTCTTCGAAGGTTGATAGTTCTTTGCCGATGCGGAGGTCTTCGTCGCGGAGGGCGGCGGAGAACGGGGTTGTCGAGGGCGCGTAGGAGAGGCGGTTGTAGACGTTTCCGAAGATTGCGCGCTCGATCTCGTGCAGCCGCATTGTGCCTTCGATGCCGACGAGGTGGCTCGATACGACTTCAGTTCCCCCGTTGCAGAGGCGGCGCACGGCGCGTGGTGTGAACCAGGAGAGTATCCAGCCTATGCCGAATAAGAGGGCGACACCGTACAGGGCGTTTTCAACGTTGGCCCTGGTTAGCCCGGTTGTAGTGCGGTTCGTGTCAGTGGCGGTTGTGGTTGCGGAGTCGGTAGTCCTAGTCTCTGTGCCGGTGAAGGAGAAAGCCAGGATGATGATTGTGGACAGTTGGTAGCCCCCGTACCACATGAAAGCGCCACTCGCGAAGAGCACCCCCTTGGATATAGCAGAGCGCAGCCCCTTGAATGTGCGGGTGTACTTGAGTCTGGGGAAGCTCTTCCAGCGGATTGGGATCCCTCTGCACCGGTCGAGGATGAGAGTCGGGGCCAACCCATCGTTGCCGATCCCGACCACGCTGCAGAGCGGTTGTACATCCCACAGGCGGCATCCGTACTGGTCCGGATCGGTCATGTTGCGCAGCAGCTCGACGCTGTTGGTGGCAGGCTCTTCGCGCCCTTTGGGGAGGACTGGGCCGGCTTTCACAGCGGGGTACGGTAACAGGGCAAGCAGGCGCTCCAGAAGCTGATTGCTATCATTGACCAGACAGAGACGGGCGACGGCTTGAAAAACGTGGTCGTCCTTGTACGGCTCGAGGCGATAGGCCATTAGGCCCATTGCGGCATAGGCGAGCCCCGTGGTGCGGTCGCCTGGGATGTTGGGCCCGGTGAAGAGCTGGGCGAGGGCCTGAATTACGAAGGCGAGGATTTGCAGCTCACTGAGGTTGACTCTGTTTGTGTAGTGGTCAACGAGGTGGGTGATAGGCCTTTCATGGACGACGCCGTCGGCGTCCTTGTCCAGCCCCCAGAACGTCTCCGACATATCCGTCAGCGAGACGCGGTCCCATCTAAGCTCGTCAGGGCGCGAGTGGTCAGCGATGCAGTACCGAATCTTTTCCGCGGCGAGCAAGACCTCAGGGAGTGTCCACATGCGGCTGCCCCAGGCTTCCTTGGTTGGCCTCGACTCGTCCGGGAGCAGGATGTATACTCGCTTCGCACAGCGCACAGCATTGCAGATCTTGTGAATATCTGCTGTCATTTCCTCCCCTCCTGTCTGAGTGACACATTCAAAGTCAACCCAGAACGCGTTGATCTCCTCCTCCCCGCGGTGTCTATTCGAATTCTCATCGTCGAGAAGGCGATTGGCAACGGATCGGAAATAACGCGTTCGCTCGGCGTCTTCAGCCTGGTAATGAATCCAGGCAAAGCTGAGAAAGATATACGGCGGTAACATGCCCTTATTGCTGTCGCAGAGCTGTTTGGCGCTTGTAACCGTCCACTCGATTTCTCCCTGTGTGTTTCGCCGCCGGACAACGAGCCGCTCCGGTAGAACCGACTTGGTGAGCTTCTTCGATGGCGTCCTGCCGTTATTGGGCGCCTGGTCGAGACTGTTGATCGCGTGCTTTGGCCACGACCAGTTCACATTCTCGTACCGCTCGTAGGCCTCGTTCGAATCGTCGTCGGTCCAGGGGGTGGCGAAGATCTCATACACGATCAGGACGGGGACGACCCATGCTATAGTTATTATGAGGACGAGGGAAAGAATCCAGTTCAGGGGCCTCAGAAAGAGCATCGTAGCAATGTCCAGCAGGGTTGTTGCCCGACGGGTCGTTTGACCGCGTCGGCCGTTCCTTCCCCCCTCCACCATATGCGCGCGCCCGCTATTCTGCAGATCCAGCTTGAATGGATCGAGGCAAAACTCCGCCAGCCGGAGAGCGCGAGGAACATCCCCTGCAACGCGTATGCGGCCCCAGGACGACGGGCGGGTGTCGCCCCCAGACTTTGCCGTCTTGAGAACATCCTTTGTCGCCTGGACGACGAGTCGGCGCGGAATGCCCTTGGTGCTGCTGTAGTACGTTTCGAGGTCGGTGTGTTTCTCATGGTCTTGCTTCAACCAGGGATCCAGGTACGCTCGTTTTCCGTGGAGATTGTCGCCGCCCTGTGCGGGCTCCAGCTCGGCCAGCCGCAACTCGATCTGTGCGTCGTCGAGTCGCTCTGGGCGCAGGAATCGGATCCAGGATTGGAGGCCGCTGGATCTGTGGTGGCCGCCATCGAAATGTCGCTGGAAGGTCTCGTCCACCTCTGTCTGATTCTCGGGCTGGTAGCCGCGGGAGGACTGGCTATTGCCCATCTTGTGTGTGCGACGCGTGCGTGCTTCTAGGGAACTTGATACCTATTAAAGAGATGAATTCTGATCAATTACATGTATTCGAAGTCAAGGTGCAAAAAATGTAATAGATGGAGTCCTTAGGAAGAGGGGGACGGCTCGAGGGTCGTATGGGGGCCAGCAGCGTGATAGAGTAGGGACAAGGCTGGCAACATTGCTCATCGACGATGAAGGATTCGATCCCTGGTAGATAGGCAGGGATTATGCCAGCTGGTCGACGAATCAACCGCGGGGGTGCGATTCCGCCCCATTATTGAGTCGAACGAAATCAAGAGCTGTGGCCAGTGGCAGTTCAGCCTGTAAGCCTCAAGCTTATTTGCGCCCTATTTGCGTCGCACAACCAGCATTGTGTAACCACACCGATATGCCCTCTCGGAGTGAGCAGGCGAGTTATCGATCGCAGATTATCGGCTCATTTATGGACGTGGCTACAAATAGCACTCCTCAGCATAAATTCAAGACATGTGTAACTGTGCCATCAATTTTGGCAGGGTTCGCAACGCAGAGGGCCTTTTTGGTGTGAGCTGCTATATATAATATCCTACCATCATGCGCAGCAACCCCACGTCCCAGTCAAGTCATGGTTCCACCAGACTGAGGAAATCCTCCGCACAGCCTCGCCCCCTTTCTTTATCTTTCCCTGATGTGTCGCTGGTGACGCCGACTGGCAATATCCCCGTCAGAGCATCACTGCTCATCCCTAAGGCCAAAGCCCCACTTGCGGGAAACTGATGAAGACGTATCCCTGGCGTGAAAAAGCTCGCGTCTTGACCGCACGCTACCGGCCTCTGTATTAAAAGTGCTCAAAAATAGATCTAGGTTTGTTCCATTTGCGGAATTGTCCACAGTAGGGCAGACCTTGCATGCTCTCTATCATGCATGCTTATGTGCACATTGCACTGGTTCTTATGTTGACAGTTGCATTTTCCTATATCTTTTGAAGCAGCATCTTCAAGATCTCGTGAAACAACCTCGTGTGCACATATAACGCACGGCTGGCCGCGCTGGCATTGACCGGGTCTCTCCCAGGTACTCTTTACTACCAAGGCTGAGGAGTCTTTTCGGGAAAGACTTCATCCATTGGCACCTGGTAAAGAATGTCCTGCTAGCCTGGCTCTCTCTGCCAAAAGAGACCTCGGTTCTCTATCTACACAGCCGGCGCAACATGAGACCTGTCCATCAATGCGCGCGCCCAACGCACTCGGCCTCAGTCCGTAAACGCGAACATTTGGCCTACCTCACCTATCGAACATAACCAAATGACCTGCATCCATCATCGATTTTTGCCTCACGAATCGTGTTGTTACTAGGAATACCAACCATGGAGTAAGACGCATTGACACAGTTGTAGCACAAGTATTTATTATTGGCATTTGCTGCTGTGCTTGGCTCAAAGTCCTTTTGAATCTGAGTGAGTCTTTGGCCACTTTATAGACACCCATAATGAAGGGTTACCGCTTAAATCTGCATAAGAGCAGTGATGGTGAGAGAGGCGGCGTATTTGGCGCCGCAGAAGAGGTGATTGGCTAAAAAGTCATCTACATATGTTGCGGTGACGAGAGGGGAATTTTTGTTGTAGACCGTCCACGTACGAAATCTGGCTATCTGAGTGATGCACTACTACGTAGTCAAAGCTCTTAGCTCCACCGGAGCAGTCGGGCAGATTCTGCATGGCCCAGTGTTGCTAAGGCCCAGTGGCTTTAGCGATAAATATCCTCCCATAGCCCTGTAGCTCCTCGGGTCCCTCAACTGGCTCGGGAAACTCTCTGACGTCAACGTCAACGCACCCAGCACTGGCCATGTTCGACTGAATATCCTGCATTGTGAACCCCGGCCATATCTTCATCCCTTGAGGCAGCTTGACCATATGTTCCGCGCGATACTTCTGGCCCTCTTCTCTCGCGTGTCCAACACTGGCGGTAACAGGAGCGTGTCTTAAAAAATCGAGCACAATAACGGTTCCCCCGGGCCGAACGCGCCGACGTAGTCGCGTCAGCATATCCACGGGGTCTTTGGTATGATGAAGAGCAAAGCTGATAATCACGGCGTCAAAGCCAGACCATTCTGCCTCGCTCAGAACCGGCTGCGGATCGTAGAGGTCGCCCTGAATGGCAAACATGCGGTGGTGAGGGTCCCCCAGGAGCTTTGTGGCTTCTTCATTGTAGCGGCAGACCTGCGAGGTAGCGATGTCGATGCCTCGGAAAGTTGCGTTTGGGTACCTGGGCAGGAGGGCCTTGGAAAGGTCAGCTGTGGCCGCCGGAGGAGAGAGTGTGGCAAATTCTTACGCTTGATGCTGTGCCATTACCGCACGCGTAGTCGAGGATACGCTGTGGTCGGGAGAGGTCGATTCCAAGCCAGTCGCTGTTCGTCTGAAGACAGGTCTGGATTTGTCGAAGGAGCTTTTGGATCCATGCCTCTTGGTAGAGCGGACCGGGGCTGGGGTGAAAGTCGTTCAGAGCGCTGCTTGTGGTCGGGGTTGAGGAAGGAACTCACTCGGAATCTATGTGATCATGATCATGTCCCGCGTCCGGCATCGTCGCGATTATCCTCCGTAGTCAGGTTGAGTGTGATAGTTGCGAAGAGTAGATTGTCTTCCAAAGACCAAAGCACCGCTCGGAGACTTCGCGGAGACTTTCTCATTTTGGACGTATGGTGCTTGCGACGAGGCCAGGTCAGCAGGTGGCGGTATTTTTACTAAGAACTACTATAGGCTACTGTCACGGCGTACAGGCTATATAAGTGCGATCCGGGCGAACCAGAGGATAGGGTCTGGTTATAGTGACCTTTTTAGTCTAGTTGGGAACATGCTTGCCCGGACACGTGCTCTTACAGCTACTAGTATAGACTTGTAAACCGCGGGTTTGGGTCGGGTTTTGGCTTGTGGCAACCCGCCCGCGGGTTAAAAAATTTATGTATAAACCGCCCGCGGGCCCCCATTTAACCCAAGAACATAGATCCTTATTTAATTAGGCAATGATCTACACCCATAAATAAATTACTATATTTAATACTATAATCTTTATATTATTAATATGTGTATGTAATGATAATACAGTAATCTATGTCTTGGCAACCCATGGATTAGTCCATGGG
>JOMC01000227.1:0-16156 GCA_000812125.1 Aspergillus ustus
TTTTTTTTTTTTTTTTTGGAGATCCTGGGCCATCCAAACGGTGGAGAAACCGCCGAATCCAAGTTTATGTTCCACCAGGTACGGGTCGTTGAGAACTTCGCCGAGACAAACGGGATAGAAGACACATGTAGTATTTGATGCACGGTACTTTTGCCAGGGCTCAGCATACTTCTCGAGGGTCATTTGGTCATATCCATCGGTTATGACATCCCCGAAATCTGCAAAGTCATCGGAGATGGGCTGAGAAGATGTCGATGTACCAGTGGTCTCAGAACTCGTACCACTGGAACAAGTCATATATTCAAACGCAAAGTCTGCGACCTTGCCTTCATGGGAAGGAACGATGCAGGCATGGTTCATACTAGGAGCGGCAACAATGTCGTTGGGAGCTTCGGTGGCCATTGAGGTGATTGAGCAAATGTATATACAAAGGGCAGGCAGTGGGGAACTGAGTAAAAAAACAAAAAGACAGGGCCCAGCACAATATGGAAAAAGAGTTGCTTTGGGCAAGGAGAATTGCTTTAGGTGTCATTGTTAAGCGAAAGAAAGGTGAACTTTTGGCTGGGATAGTGTTATATACTGTACAATGGAGTTAAGTTATCCCGTGCCTAGAACAACACAACAAATCCATTCTTTGATTGGCGACCCAGTGATAACTTGATTGAGCCACTGTTGAGCTGTCTGAAATCAAGGCGCAGGATGCAATCAGCCATGCTTTGCTCTACCAAGTCCCTCTTCTTCAACGTCCCAATCTTGCCCGATGTTCAGATAGCAGGCTCGAGTCCTTGTGTGTTGATAGAGATGCTGAATGGTGGGCTCGGAGCAGGCCAGAATGTCCAGCATGGTCAATAGCCTTGCTAAAGGAGTTGAACAATATGCAATTCAAAGTTGTGGCCCACGAGTTATGAAACAAGGAGCGTACGCCGGGCTGTCCTCGAGGCCGGGTGAAGCACTCAACACTGCAGTGTGAATTCAAACCCAACATCGAGCCCACTCACAATGGCCTGATAATTGTCCAATCCGTCACTCTATAGATTTCTCAATGTCTCATTTATCTGTCGTTGCAGATATTCACTGCGGCTAGTCCGCAGCATAAATACACTTGAATCTGCCGCTCCAAGCATCATGTTTCCATAACACATTCGTAACACACGTCTGTTTAGCATCGCCCCAGCGAGCAGATCATCACCATGGCCTCCCCTAGCCCTCTCCCCGCTTCTAATTCTTTGCCCACGATTAACTCTCTTGCCACTCCTAATTGTCTTCTCACAGATAAATATGACGGGGTAGTTGACGGCATTTCTATCACCTGGCAGCCTCGCGCAGAAAAATGGCTTGCTAGCGACGCTCATATTTATTCTACTGATCAAACTAAATTGGAAAGCGCGACCGAGCGCCTCGCCATAAAGTGCGCTAAACGGCATAGGACAACTGGGGTTCGTATCATGTGTGCTGTTCTGTACGAATATCCATTGCCTAACCACGACTTTCTAACCTCTTCTTAGTGGCTCGTTCCATGATACAACGACCAACCCCAAGACCGGGCAAGTCTCCCCACACCCACGCCATTGCACCGTTCTTGATTGAGCCCTGCAGATGCTTTATCTTCATAGGCATTTGAACCACAAGTCGTGTATCCGGTGCGCACGAAAGGGGTTGCGTGTCGATTAATATTGAATTTCATGTGCTAGCCAGCGTGTAAGGGAGGTTATCTCTCTCGTCCTGCAAAATTTTTGTGACCCTGGGGTGGTTTCCATAACATCGTTGGGAAGGCAGTCTGGAAGAAGGGGCCAAAGTTTTGTACATTGTCCGCAAGCCAGAATAGCAGATTTAGTGGTACGAGCCATACATCAAGCGGGGCCTTGGCATACTTCGTTAGGGTTTCTCTAGAGAGCGTACAGGTCAGCTATGATGTGTTTCGTAGCGAGGCTCTTTTGGTGGCAGGGACGATCCGGTTTGCCTGGCTAACTTGTAACCCCTTCCCTCGTAGCTGAACTTAACAGGCAGGAATATAATATGCACCCCCGGGCTCCAAATACAGGGCCCTTAATAACCATTGCGAGTAACAGAGTTCAGTTTGCCAATTGACAGGGATCAGCATTGCGCGACGGATAGTCATAATACAGTGGTGTAGACTTGACGTGGCAAGTGACATTGTCGCGGCATATCTTCTTTCGCACTGCCACTGATAGCTCATTTCCACTACCCTAACATTACCTTCATCTTGGACTGGCTCATTATGGAGCCTTTTGCGGTTATAACAGTCGGACTGATTGGCATGATATGGCGCCCACGGCAGCGATTGGACTAGATTGCAGTCTTCCATAAGATGGGTTCGGTATGTACTTGAGAACCCAAAGCTGTGTTGTGAAACATTGGCGTTGTTCCTGCCAGCTAACCCGAGCCAGTTGAGGGTGATTCTAGGGATGGGAATATACACCATTTTCAACAGGCGTCAAAGTATCTCTTGCAACACGTAGATTTTTTTTTTTTTCGAGGCCTACATTAGATTCTTAATCTGAGATTTCTGGCCTACGCCTTGGGGCACCGAACAAGCAATATTGGTAGCCGGTAAGTCACTGCCACAAGTTCACTAGCCTCGTACAAGAAAAGAAAGGAGCAATCTCAAAGTCTACCGAAGAAGTAGCAAAGACTAGAAGTATGGGCCTGAGCGAAACATCATCTACATGTCTGAATTCCACACAGCAATAGTCCGACCATCATCGCGCCTCATACAGTTGTATCGACAGGCCAAACTTCTCGTTGACTTTGTTCTTAAAGGCAATGCAGTCCTCACAAATGGTGCGACTAATAAAGATGACGGCCGCCCTCAACGACACTGGGGGTGGTGCGTTCTTCATGTCCATAAGATCCTGATGTCTACCTTTCTCCTTGGTGAGCCGGCTCAAACGTCTTTCCAGGGTCAAGATATCACGCACACTACGTTGTGAGTGCAGCTGCGCCAGGCTGTTCTCGACGGTTTCGAGATCGGCCTTCAGCTGGTTGGACTCTCCTAGGTCATCAGTCGCTATTAGTTCGTGGTTGATGCGCGTCCTATCTTTTCTAAGCGCAAGGAGCTCCTGCCCAGCGGTCGTGTTCGAAAGTAGTGCATCATGCTTGTCTTCCACCTCTTCAATCAGCTTCTCCAGATCATCTCTGGGTTCACTGTCGCGCGGGAGAAAAACATGGCGATCGATAAAGTATGCAATCAGCTGCTTCTCTGCGTGGCATGCGAAGAACTGGCCGCGCCAATCACAGTCGTTGGAATGAGGAGGCAACTCGTGGCCTACCACTTTGCTGATAGACGCCACCTCGTCTGTCCACTGGCGGTTATTGATCCTTACAGATCGAATGGGGTTGTGCGACCAGCCACTCATGGCGCCGACGGGTGCAAACCTGCCCCCGCGCTCGAGCCGTGCAACTGTCTTTCGCTCATCGGTTACAGGATACCGTTCAATCGGCCCGTACAGAACCTGTGAGTCGCTATTGGCTGAGCGCGCAAACTTGTAGTGTTCGGCCTGTGATAGCGTGAGAGGGTCTCCATATACAATCCTTGACTTCCTGTCTTCATGGCCCAGAAGTAAACGCACGATGCTCTGGCGATCGAGATCTCTTTTGTACGTGTCCTCCACGTACACAGGCCGCCCGTTAGATAAAGGCGAGGGATCGCCACCCGCTCGCTCGTATCTCTCACGCCGGTTCTTCAAGGTCGGTTGAGCCAGGTCGACCGCGCGTTGTTTCTCCTTATCGCGGATGTCCTTGTCCGCTCCGTTTTTTAGCAGAATCTTTACATTCTCCAATCTTCCCCAGAATGCTGCTTCCATCAGCGCAGTCGTGCCTGCATTGTTTACGGCGTCAACTTTGGCCTTGTGCGCAAGAAGGAGCTCGACCATTTCCGGCCTTCCCTCTGCCGCCGCTAGGATGAGCATCGTGTTCCCATGTGCGCGCCGTCCATGCACGAAGATATTCGCCTCTTTCGAGGTTTCCAGGTATTGTTTGACATAGCCGACCCTCCCTTCTAAACAGTGACACATCGCATCGTCAATCAATCTGCGCTGGAACACCCCATGACCGTCTCCTAGATCGACATCAATGGTTTCATGAGCGTCATCCTCGATGCTGGGCGCAGCTTCGTTTGTGATAACAGCCCTTCTGGCAAGTTCCTCGGCCAGTATGTCGACGTCTGCCTGCTCGACATCCGAGTCGGGATCACGAACCAGGCCCGCCTCGGCACAAATATTTACATATCGCCCTCGCTTCTTGTCGATCTCGTAAGCCACCTGGTCTGTAGAGGTAAAGGGAAAGCAGCAGAGGTAGTCTTTCTCGGCGCCGCAGTGTGGTACGCGCGTTTTCGGGCCCTTCCAATACACACTGTGTCGGTGGATCTCCTCGCAATGTGGACAGAGGATGTAGTAATCGCTAGCGTTCCACCAGAGGACGTCAGCTTCCGGTGGAGCGTCCATGTTATAGTCGGTGAGCGGTGTCTGGCACAGGAGAACAGAGGCAGGATTAGCCGGTGGGTAGATAGAAGGAATAGTAGATACCTAGGGAGTCAGTCTCAAAGATTGGGCAGAGGTGAGCCACACAGTGCTTTCTTAAATAAAGAATTTGCCCACGTTCAGCCTTGAGGTGCTGGAATCTGCCCATCCGTTCCAATACAATCAATCAATCCAACGAATCCAGTCCTGCTGCAAGTTGACAGGGATACCTCCATAACTCTCCGCGCTAGCTATGCTGCGGCGCTTAGCAATGTCGTCAGCCTTGCTTGCTTCCATGTATCTGCCTCATTAGCAGAGCCGATAAGATGTCAGGGTCAACCGTGCTACGCCTCAACGGCGCGATCAAGACCCTCCCAGCCTCCACACCTTTAGTGGTCCAAATGTTCGTATCCTGAAGGGAGGGTAGTCGATGCGGTACTGTGAGGAGAATACTCCAACCTCACCATGTGTAGGAAGAAGGAGGAACCCTGCCTCGAGCTTTGATTCATCGAGGCCGAAATGACGATGAACACAATACTAGTACCCCGAAGAGGGGCTTAGCGATCGAATGGACCTTAGCCAACCCACGGTCAACAGAAGGCAGACTCTCAGTGTTACTACAGGTGGGGGCTGTGCAAAACCGACCAATTGGCGAACGAAATTCCCCAAACACGCCACTGTTCTGGGGCTGAAACGATTGGACAAACGCAGTTGTGTACTAAGGTACGGTCTCGCTGAGGCACTGCCAACAAGGCTCCAATCATTGATCGTGACCCCCCGGGCCAACACACTCTCTGCCTCCCGAGTCTGTTCCGAAAGGTCAACAAACAGGTGGCGGTAAAGACAATTCCAACAAATTTAGCCTCAAACTAGCCTTCAACAATCCTCAGTGAACCGTCCACAACTCATGGCTGCCGACGAGCTTTCAGCACACCTCATGCATCCGACTATCCCTTCCCATGGAAGTGGATGATGATAACGACTCCTTCGAAAGCGAATATCGGCAAACCGGAACTACAGTCAAACATCTAGTTATTTCCATCCAGCCTGCTGATATTACGTATGAAGGAGTCGCCAGTTCATACAAAGAGTCAGGTGCTGGGAAAATTCCTGGTTGAATTTGTACAAGTCGCGGAAGACACACACACCCACTCAGCACATACTGTACATACGCATCAGTAGAACTGTGTGGCGAATGGATGCCCTCAAGAACTTGATACACGGAAACCGTTCGATTAAGGCCAGCTTTAACGGTCCAGAAATGGTGAAATGGTCATCGACTGTACGGATTCAATCCTAAAACCGGTGGCGCCTGGCATCGAAACGCCCATGGAGGTCGGGCATATTAACGATGCGCACCAGCCTAGCCCCCATGGCTCTCTTCCATTATGTACGGAGCCGGAATGGGAGAGGCATGAATGTACCCGTAAGGGGTCCATAAGCTCAGTCCAGGTCACGGACGGAAACTCCACTTGGACCTATATTTGGATCCGTTCCATTCCTTCTAGCAGATTCTAGATCCATAAACTTCGTATCTCAAGACGGTTTGCCCGTTCTTCGAATACTAGACGCTCTTCCTCCTTCCGCGCCACCCACTGATCCAAGCACGCTTCTGCGTCCATGAACGCCCACGGTCCTTCAAACACACCCCACCCCTCCAGCCGCTGATGATCCCACATGACATACGCCCATTCCCGCAATGGGGCCTGTGAGAGAGAGAAGACAAACTGGCTACATGCCTGGTTCTGATGTGCCCACCGCCAGACAAGCTCGGGCCCAGTGTCAGGATCAGAATACAGTGGTTGACGGACCAGTTCCTTTTCTTCTGCGGCGGTCAAATCCTTCAGAGGCTCGGATTGCTCAAATTCATGAATTTCTCTTAGTATATCTGAAAAGAAAGCCATGTGCGATTTCCGATTCTCCTTGCCTGAGAGAAGACTGTGGCGTTGCTCGGGGGAGTCGGCGTCGAGAAACCGTTGGATGTGACTTAAGCCGCGGGAGAGATGGTACTGCTGGACTATTGAATCCTCCCCCGTATCCGACAGGATGAAGTATAAGATCCATTCACGGTCGGTTTCTGCTTCTTGTCTGAAGGCTAAATACCACGCTTCAGAGGGGGAACAAGAGCTGTCTCAGAGAAATGTGTGCTTACCTGGGGCCATAGCTCGGAGTAAGTAATCGTGAATGCACGCCAGCTGTTCGTTCTCCCACGCAGAAAAATGTGCAAAGTACACAAGGCTCCTCTCGGGCCCGTCTTGATACGGGCATTCGATCGGGTCTCCGAATAGACCGCAGTAGATTTGAAACCGGTAAAAGGTACGGACGAAGCGCTTTCTTTCGGTTTGGGACAAGGGGAGGGCAGGAGATGGAGGCTCTGCGTGCCTGTCATCAAGCGGCTTATTTCGAGCAAGTATAGGGGCAGTTAAATCGCGCGTGAACCGGTCAATGAGAACAAGGAGGCGGGATAAACGAAGGGCCTGGGATAAGGTATAATTCAAAATAGAATGGAATGGCTGCTCATTGCGGCAGAGATACGAGTCAAGAAACTCTCGTACGTCCGACTCTTGCCATGTACTTCTTTGCATAGAGACCTCTGCGGAAAGGGCATCGTGCAATAAGTCGGCGTCGAACTGCTGAAGCAGTACACTTTTGACAACCTGCAATTCTGCGCCTTTGAACGCTGCATATAGGCATGGACCGGTTAGAACAGCAGATTCGAGGGATTGGATATCGGAAAGTTCAGAAAGAATGGCCTGAATCAGCTCTGTGCTCAACTGCTCAAGCGGACCTTGATTCCCCATCTTGATGTGCGGCGTCTGTATAAGAAGCTAGCAGGTTGAACATTCTATCATGAGGAAGTCTGTCACCTGGGGTACTTTGCGAGAAGAAGCGCCGCCGCCGCCGCCGCAAGGCCCTTGGTCGTCTTACCAACTGCCAAGCATTACGTGTCCAGGCATTATTCGCCCGCAATCTCGAGGATCTTGCGCACCCGCATCCTCAGCTTCAATGGCTTTGCGAGACTTGGAAACATATCCCCAAAACAAAATCCCTTTTACAGCCAATATCTGGAAGATTCAGGTCTAAGAAAATCTCTCCAAGTTCAACGGAGAAAGTGAAGGCCCCATGGGGTTTGCAGTCATAGAAGGTGCAGCCACGAGGTCTCAACCCCTCGTTGCCCGAATATCCCCGATTTCAAAGACGCCACGCCATGGATTTTTACAAGCCCATCTATTGGACATGTGCGCAAGGTCCTGCTCTGCGCTTTCCATCCGCAGACGTGATGCTACCTATCAGAACTTCAGAGGACGTTTGCCTAGCTTTGCCCAGGCGAGGCTGCAGTATGTATAGCATTCAATGCGTTATCTGCGGGGGTGAAAGTGACAGAGCGTCCTGGCTTAAAGGTAGCGCTGCTGTCTTTTCCCAGATTTGTCTGCTCCAATCTGATACTATATTACTATTTTATCTTTTCTGCTCCAGTCTTTGATATCTACGATAGTACGACATGAACATCCCCAACCGCACCAACACATTCCCTAAACCAAACGGGCAGCAACCCGAAACCAAACGCTACCAGTCTGGATTCCCCAATACGATGTGGGGAGAACCAAACGACTTCCCGGGCAGCGCACCTCCACGAGACCGCGACGCATTCGACAAATACCGTCAGGCTCTGGCGAACGGCGCCCGGGCGCCATCAGATAGCCCCTTCGCCCGGCAGTACCAAGCATATAAGCAGCAAGATTCTACCGCGCATGGACTCCGCGACGAGTACAGTACTTATGTCCGTTCGTATCAGCAACCCTCGCGTGGGCAGATTGACCAGAGCCCCCAGACCTATGCGGGGCAGCCGAAGGCCACGCAGGACTGGCATAATTCTGCGGGTGCGAAAGCGGGCCAGGCGGGAGATGCGTTTCAAAAGTAGGGGGAAGAGACTTTTTTTTCTTCTTCGTTGGCAGCTCTTGAGTGTGCTAATAGTATGGGCTTTCAGGGCCGCAGACGGCCGACGGGACATGGCGCAAACATTCATTGGGTATGATACCCAGTCAAGTGCGGCAGGCCACAAGACCCGAGAGGGGATCTTGGAAAGGTCGGCAGAGAAGATGCGTAAGAAACAAGTACAACATTTGAACACCTTCAAGAAATGATCGCCGGTCTTGTTGGATGGGGGTTTGGATGGATTCAAGTGTTCAGTGTACATGATCTCTCTTGGATAAGGAAGCAAGTTGGATACATCACTAGTCAGAGGACAATATTTATCTGTGCTGCCGGTTTGTGTTAGTGTTAACACATGTAGGTTGAGGGTGTAGTGGCCCATTCAATTCCTTGACAACCGAATTTGAGGCCGCATGCACTACTTTTGGGTGGAATAGGAAAGAGTGCCTTATCACCTAGGTGACTAACATACGGTCGTACTTTCCTTCTTTCCTCTGCCCCTTTGACCAAATGAAGAAGGCACGACCAGGCGCACTGGAGCTAGGCCCTGGAGCTACTACGCTCTTTCCTGATATGGAACAGGACGGGGCCGAGCAATGGTTCGCCAGTCGCTGCTTCCAGTTAGGTAAATCCAACCCTTAACCTTGGAAGGTACGGTTGCGACGTGTACCTACCAGCATGTTTGGGATATGAATATGCGTGGTTGCGAGTCAATTGATATCCGTTTGTTCCAGCTGTACTCTTTTGCTGGGCGCTTGAAGCACAATCAACAGTATACGCACTCCAAGCAGTATAATAGCAAGCCATCTCCGGCGAAGCTGCCTCTAGCTGACCATATTCCTTCCCATCGAGCCTTTGGCGCAGAAATTGCGTGCCGCCTGGCTATCTATCCACCTCTATGTTGGTATCTAGAATACTTCTTACAGAAAAATGGAGCGTTTCCCAGCGGAGAGACTATTTCCTCAGTGGCTTTTATTGTAATCACTTCTTTTGAATGTTTAGAAATTCCAATTCGTGCTTTTGGTTAGTTTGACTGTACGAAACCCCGACTCTCTGCTTAACATACGTTCGTAGAGGAAGCTACTCTAGTAGACAGAACTATTGAGGTACTGCGTCCGAGTCTGAGACTTCAAAATTAGTAAACAATAATTTCTTACGTATTCGGTACAGAGTCGAGAGTTAGTATATATAAGTGTCGGCCGGGGGGCTGTTCTGCCGTTAGCAAAGATGAAGCGGGTGGTTGGCTCAGTCAGTCCCAGCCTCCGTTTTTCTGTACATACAGTGCCCCTCCTCCTTCTCGACACGCACTCCCATCCATCGAGAAACACATCCCCACCTCAAAAATCCAGCTCATCCATCAACAACCTGGTTCAAACATGCCAACAGAACCCAAAACCGACCCTTTACGCGACGCCGTCGTCGACGAATTCACCGCTGCCGGGTACGCTGACGAGGAAATCCAAACAGTCCTCGCGCAGCAAGACGAGCTCCGGAACGAGTCGGAGAACGGGGACCAAAAGGAGGAAGAGCTCAATAAGCACCGCAAGCCGCGATGGATCAAAGTCTCGAGAAAGCATATGTCGGAGCGGACGTTGGAGGCGTACCACCTGCCCTGGGAGTACGATGAGGTACGTACGCCAGGTCCCTGTTACGTTTAGGTTCTTCTTCTGTTTGTGGCAGGCAGCGCTGAGCTGTCCCTTGACTGATATTGAGCAAATAATGATTAGTTCGACGAGGACTGGATCCTCATCAAGAAGTGGATTAGCCTGGAGCTTCAGGAGGAGCTGTTCGAGCACACGCGGCAGTTGCAGGGTGGAGGAGATGCGAGGCTTGCGTCCACGGGGAAGAACGCGCAATTCGCAGAGTTCAAGGTTGATGATCGCAAGGGGAGGCATTACGGTAGGAGGAAAAGGGGGCATCCGGGCAAAGAATGGATTTATACATGATGAGGTAGCAGGTAGTAGTAGCATAGTACAAATATTATGATCTCAATTCCACGGAGAGGAGGTGGTAGGAGGAGATTAGGGCGTGGCAGTAAGAAGCAGCCCCCACTTTCTCTCTCAGCCGCACACTGCACCGTTCAATCTTCTCCCAACAACAACTGCAGCTCTGTCTTTCTGCAGAGATTACGTATGCATTGAAAAACGCATGATGACGACTCGAGGTGTGCTTCCTCGATTTCTAAGCCGAAAAGATGAGTCGGAAATCCAATTAGTGATTCCGGGGAATGACCCGCCAGGAACCCCGAGAGAAACACTTTTCTCAGTCGAAGCAACAACTCACGACCCTTCAGGAGAGGAAGAGAAGGAGGAGGTGCGTCTGCTTTTGGGTGTCAACCGCTTGGATGCAACAAACGGGAAGTATGATCCACCAAAGCACTTGCGCTGGATGCACCTTGTAAACAATGGAATGGAATTCAGCGTATTCCTGAGGCGCGCCCTCGAGGCATACGGAATCGATCCCCAGACCCAATCGACCATCTCCAAATTCTTTGACCGGTTTCTCGCCCTCAACGAGCAGTCGGCGTTTCGCGGTGGACGATTCCGCACAGTCCCTGCCTCCACCAAGGTCCAGCTCCCGGGGAGTAAGCAAGAAGAAAGAGAAGAAGTCACGGTGAATTTCATCGCGGTCCCATTCTTCCTCCTGCACAAAGCGCAAAGTCCACCGAAACGCACAGCAGCATCTCGCGCAAAGGTCCACTGGGTTCAGCCGTTGGTGCAGTCCGGCTATCACCTCGACTCCTCTATAGCTCGAGAGCATCAGCAAGCTATTCGGCGGTTGTACAGTCACGTCAAGGAGATCGTCCACGTTCCTCAACTGTGGGTTCTGTCTATCGGCGATAAGTTCGTTGCAACATGTTCACCGACGGCGCTATTTGATGGTCAGAACTCCTCACTGGTCATCCGCACGCTCGGACGGGACCCGTTTCCCCCGTTAATACGCGTCACTACCTCGTCTGGCCTCGTCTTTTGCCTCGAGTGGGCTAAATGTGGTGTCTGGTTTGTATGTGAAAAGTGCTCCTCTCTGTTTCCATGTTCTATTGTTGCTCATCAGGTTGCAGGAGTTCCTATACCGAGTTCAATCCGTGATGAGCGAAGCTCGAGAGAGCTACATTGACACAAGAAATTGGGTCTACAAGCTCGAAAGCGATGGCAGTCTTATCGACGCACGCCGTTGGCGATCGCTTATACAACATCATCCCGAAAATGAACTCCTGCCCATCCTCGCATCTCCTCGGGAGCAGCAGCATGACACCAACACTAAACCGCCAGAGGATAGCTCTTTCGTTCCCGAGTTGAGATACCCTTCAGATGTAGCAGAGATTCTCACGAAAGTCGACCAGAGAAAGCTAGCGCACCGCGCGCGGCGAATGCAAGCAGCAGTGGAGGGCAGCGATTATAGATTCAGGCGTCGTGGCGTTCCTGATCATCCATACCAGTATATCGATCCCTACTACTCGCCGCCTGATTTCGTTCTGGAGGCGGCGAGATCCCAGGCGAAGAAAGAGCAGGGCCAGTCTATTGAGACTCAGCCCAAAGAAGACGAGGACAGAGAGCAAAAGTTGCCCGTCTTCAAATGGACCGTCGGAAAACCGCCGATTGACAAAGCGTCAGACGAGCCCAGTCCCACACAGAGAATGAAGTCGTTTCTCGCCTACACCCACCACGACATCCTGTTTCTCTCGGGTCTTCGCTTGTCGAGGGTATACAATACACTACCACTAGACACGAAATCCGGCGTGCTCAAACAGATTAATGCCCTTCGCACAAAATACCACGTCAACAAGTATATCCTGGACCTTCTCCTAGATTTCGTGCGCTATATTAGTGATATCTTAGACAAGTTCATCGACTCCAGCTACGACTGTATCGTAAAGGGAAAGACATGGGCAGCGGTATCCGCAGTGATAGAGGTAACCGCCGATCCCCCCTACGTTACATTCCAATGCTGTCGCTAACACGCTCACATAAGACCTTCCGATATGGACTCGTGGACAGTCTACTGCCCTTCCAGATTGAAATCCTCGCGCTCCCGCTAGCGACAGCTCTGCGTCAGATTCAGAGTATACGCGACGGGCTCGCAGGCGTGGCTCATCCCTCGATCCCACGCTCGCTAGTCGAGGCGTTTACTCAGGTCGTCGCGTTATTTGTGGATTTGGCCGCTGAGGCTTCCCAGCTCATCGCTACTATTGAGAACCCTCCGGCTGAACAAGCTGAAGAAGAACAGGCAGTTGGCGCGGACCCCCCACCACCATCTCCTCCCACAGACTCCGCACCTGCTCCGAACCCTCGCAGAGGAAGATTCGGCACATCACGCGATTCAAACGAGAGAGTCCTATATCGCAATTACAGCCCCGACAACTATCGCAAACGCTATGATGACGATGATGATGATGGTAGGTATAGTATTGAACACCGCGAGCCGACAACACCCGCCTTCCGTCCCGAAATAGCAATAGACCAGCTATTCACGCAGCTCAGTCAAGCCCAAGACGACTGCTGCGCAACATTTCGCTCGGACGAGGAAACCCCAAGCGCTGCTGGTCTTAGCACGATTGTCGCACTCGTTCTACAGTCAGTGCTACGCGGCCACTCGACATGCAAGGAGATGCCCGAGCTAGATCTCGGCGAGGTCTACGCGACATACACGACGTCTCTTCAGCTCGAAGCGCGAAACAGGCCGAGCAAGAATCTCTTGCTGGATATTAACCTCCTCCGGGAAGAACTCGAGACGGTCACAGCGAATCTCGAGATACAGCTCAAGCTTATCACTGATCTCCGCACGGATGGCCAGGGGTATCGACCGGATGATGAGGACGATTTGTACCTGGATGAGACGGAGTTTCTGAATTTCGACCTGCTGTATTCGTCGACGTTTGGCGAGAACATACTACTAATCGACCCGGCTGCGCGGGTTGTGTTACAAGACATCCACGCCGAATTGCAGGAGCGAAAGGAGATCTTCTCCGAACTCATCAAACGCGCGGATATTCTGGAGCGACAGGTAAGAACCCCAGCCCTAGTCTCACTCCTCCACCCACACACAATCAACACATTCCCAATTGACCTAGTCTAACAAAAATCTTCACCAGATCGTCCAACGCGTCGACATAATCCAAGAAGACCACGGCAAAGCCATCCTCGTGTTTACAATCGTCTCAACAATATTCCTCCCGCTCTCCTTCGTCTCGAGCTACCTGGGAATGAACACCGCGGATATCCGGGATATGGAGCTGAGCCAGTCGCTGTTTTGGGAGGTTGCCGTACCGGTTACGGTTGCGGTTGTTGCGCTCGTCCTTGTCGGCGCGTATAATGCAGGGAGGATACTGAGGTTTGTTTCGGGGGGCACGTTGTGAGGCCGGGCCTCTTTATGTAATTGAAAGGGGCGAGAGCCCACTCCCGGTTGGATTGGGTGGATAAGCTATGGTCAGCATCCAAGGTGCTCACAGGGTTTGTCCGTGGCCACACCGATAATCTTACATTTACTTACATACACGTTCTTCCGGACAGGGCTCTATACAAGCCTAAAGCCAATTAAGACCGGTACATACGACCACAGGGTGTGGAGAACAGGGCTTCCCGTCCGCTCAGCCGTACTTGAGCCACATATTGAACGCTGACAATAGTTGTAGAATAATATACTTCGATTGCTCCTACACTCCTGTTCTAGAAGTGCTACTTACTCCCCCAATCCACGTTCCCTATCTAACAGCTTAGAGGTTCTAATAGCTGGGACAGTACATCAGGCTTGAGAGGATCCAGATCTGCTGTACAATTTTTGAACAGCAACCGGGTATATCTTGTGCCAACTTAGCTAGTATGTGCCGTAGGCAAGTTTGTAAATAATATGGCTAGCAAGGATGTAATATCTAGTAAAGCCATGGCACAACAAGCTGCTATTGATTTGCTAAAGCCCTAGTATCTCACATCCGCATAATAACCCAAAGAAAAGTCAGCTCGGCATCCATAAAACCATCTCAATCACCATATGCGGAGCCTTCACAATTTAATAGTTTCCTCAGATCCATCAGAACTACTGGCATTATCTTGACCAGTTGCATATTGTTCATTTGCCTGGCTGATAAAGTCATCCCTGAATTCTCTGGCCAGGTCTCGGGCGTTTTGATAGGCGGCTAGACCCTGCTGATAGGATTCTGGACTGCCTATTAGTGAGTAATGCCCAACCTGGGTCATCACATAATCGGTATGATGTGCTGGACCATTATTGTTCGTAGATGTTGTAGGGTGAGTCGCGTACAACCCTAGAACTCCAGCATGGAAAGTAGCTGCAATAGTATAGGCGTTGTTGTCGTAATAGTTTGGCTTATTACTGCAACTTTCATGCCTATATTGCTGCAGGGCATGCATAGCTCGTGCTCCCAGAGCGGCGTCATAACAGGCCTGGCGTTTAAGCACGGCGACGCTTCCATCATGACCCTTTGCCTCGAAAAAGAAGTTTGGTGCTATTGGACGGTCGGTCTGACGCGTTGGAATAATCATGTTACTCAAGTCTTCCCGAATGCTATGATTTAGCTGGATCGGGCGCGCGCCATGGTAAAGATCAGGCTTAGCCCAAACTAGAGTACCGTCGGTCAAATGAGCAAGATTGTTAAATAGCTGTCCCGCCCCAGTCGGGAAACTATCTTCCCACTCTCCCTCAAGTACAGGCAAGATTTTTGCAATAACTAACTGTTCACTACCAGCCTCTTCGTTAAGCCTGGCAAATTTCCTATATTGCGTATCTGAATCGGGTAAAGGACGAGGGGCCTGTAATCTTTCTCGAATTTCCTCAAGGTTCTTAGGTTTAGATGGCTCAGTACCATCTGGGTATTCAAAAAATGGCGTTAAAACACCATGGTCAATTAGATGTTGCTCAAAGTGTGGGTCATAAGCAGTTGTAGCGTTGGTCTTTAGCTTAGTACGTTTTGTGGTACGGCGTTTTGAGTTGGACTTGGTAGGATCCATAGAGTATTGGTAGAAGTGGGCTGGTGCTGGATACTAAAAGTAAGGCTAGTTGGTATACATCTGCTTCATACTTGATATCAAGAAAGGGTGTTGGGGTAGTTAAACAACTAACATCTCTGATATCTGATAGATCTGGTCCCCCACAGCGGGAAAATCTTTTGACTTCTTTTAAACGGGTAGTAGAACAGTTGCGCAAGAAATCAGGAGCAAAGGTTTGAGGGATAGAAGAGGAGCGCTGGTATGAGGACGGGGATTTATTTCGTCGGTTGGCTTCTCTTAACGCGCTCTTGGTTAACCACAGCTTAGGGAGTTTATCCCAAAATAATGGAGGAGGATGGAAAGAGTAATGCTTTTGTTGTTGATGCTGATGCTTGAAGGATGGCATGGAGGGAATATACGTAGATAGAGCAGCTAAAGAAGAGGTTGTAACTGGTAAGAAAGATAGAGTAACTAAAGAAGAGGTTGTGAATAGGAAGAAAGAACAGCAGTTTGGAGGGCCGTTTAGAAAGTACTAAGACAAACAGATGATGGTGACACAAGCGTGGTTGGCCCTATCCTAGATTAGAACAAAGGAAGTCGCATCCACACAAAGCACAAGTTACTTAATGTCGGAGCTCGCGGCGTACGTAATATTCGGCCTGAACCGCAAAAATATGAAGGTCTGATTCCTCAAATCTAGCTACGATACTGCACTAAATACAGGAGGAATAGGGGCAATCTGACTAACTAAAATAGGAAATAAAAACGATACAGGGAATGACTAGAAATGACCGAGCGGGC
>JOMC01000228.1:0-17978 GCA_000812125.1 Aspergillus ustus
TGGGATACTGTTCAGCAAAAAAAGCTGGTAAGGCCGGCATTGTTTTGATATTTCTAAATCCGCTAATAAAAGCCAGGGAATATACTAAGATGAGCATGAGGCGTCTGGACGACCTTATTAATTCTATCCAAGCAGACCCCGGATCCCGGATGAAGATATCGTCGGACGAACAAAAGAAGAAGGGCACTAGTGGAGCAGTATGCCTTTCCGGGAGACACTGGATATACTCAACGATGCTAGCACACCAGCAAGATGGATGTGGATTCCAAGTCTCAGTCTGGTCGCAGCCCAGAAAAAGGTATTTATCATCCTAGACGCATTGGATGAATCAATTACAAGAGATGATGTTCTCCGCTGGATCAAGGACATTGTTTCCAGGTCAGAGTTACATGTCCAGCTGCTTTGTACCAGCCGACCTGAACCCGATTTTCTGAGCCATATTCCACAATTGATAGAAGAGCAAAATTGTTTGCCACTTGATAAGGAGGCTGTCGACTCTGATATTCAATCGTGGGTCACAACACAACTTGCTCAACGGCATGATTTTACAAAGAAGTCGTTGTCGCAGGATCTTATCAAGGAAATCCAGGGGAGGGTTGGTGATGGGGCCGACGGGATGTGAGTTACTACCTCTTCAATAATAGCATGGTTTGCTGACACTCTGCTTAGGTTCAGGTGGGCGTTCTGTCAATTGGACAGTCTTGCTCGATGTTCCCACGAAGCCGCTATGGAGGAGGCTCTTGCATCTTTGCCGCAGACATTAAATGAGACATACCAGCGCATGATTGCAAACATACCAGCAGAGTTACAGAATGATGCTATACGCCTCCTGCAATTCCTGGTGCACTCCAAGAGACCTGTCAAGCTAGCGGAAGCTAAAGAAGTAATTGCGACGCAGATTAAAACTAAGGCGCGAGGGTTCAGTGTCAAGCGTCGACTGTTCTATGAGACTGATGTTTTGAAATACTGTCCCGGCTTACTGACAGTTGTTCAGGCCACCAATAAAGAGCTACACCTCGCCCACTTTTCTGTCAAGGAGTATCTTGGTGAAATGAATGGTTTTAGCAATGCGACTGCCAGCGTTTCTATTACAAAGACGTGCTTGACTTATCTCACGGACATCAACGGTAGCCACAAAGAGCTCGAGGAGAATTTTCCAATGGCAAGATATGCGGCGGAAGCTTGGACAGGCCATGCTGCGTTAGCTCAGGCTTCTTCAGATATTGTTGCAGCGATAGTCAAGTTCTTGATGGAGGAAGCGACATTTCAACGATGGCTTCATTTGTTTCAGGCTGATGTGAGTTGGAAAAGCAACTCTGGCTCTCCACCAGGCTCCAGGCTCTACTATGCGTGCTTCGCAGGGCTCGCACAGCCAGCACGAACTATAATCCACAATGGGGCAGACGTCAACGCGAAGGGCGGCCGCTATGGCAATGCTCTCCAGGCTGCCTCGATAGAAGGCCATCAGGAGGTTGTGAGACTGCTCTTGGACAAGGGAGCAGATATCAACACGCAGGGCGGGGAATATGGCACTGCTCTACAGCGGGATTTTATTGGTCCGCTATCAGGTGATTTGCGCATGACTGGGTCTTTCAAAAATGGTAAATTGGGCAGTTCATCCTTCGGTATCCAGAAGACCTACCAAGAGTATCTTGGTGGTAGTATGCACACTTGGCGTCACCAACTCAGAGACCAGGACAGCATTTGATGTCTCCCGACCAGAGACCATCCAGCTCAGCATCAAGGCTGCTAGAATACTTCTCGAGTACCATGAGTAAGGCCCTGACGCCTCACAGAAGGTGGCTAGTCCGTACAGCTGATTGATGTCTAGTATCATCCAATCTGAGGTTGTTGAGTTTATTATTGGCAAAGATCAAAAGCGGTTCTTAATCCATGCGGCATTTAGCTGGTTCTTTTCCTGAAGGTTTACGACAAGCTCCTATAACCAGGGTGGTTGATGAGGTCACCTTTAGTCGTTGCTGTGATATCCTTCGAATATCACATGTATCTTAGGTAAAAAGTAGACATCTCGACTCTCGCGGCTTGCGCTTGAGAGGATTTTTTAGATGTCACTGCTGAATGCTGATTGGTCATATTTCCTCCGCTCCACACCGTGCTGACCTCTGGCAGTTACAACCATTGACTATTCAGTAGTTGCGCAAAGTACTTCCAATGAGTTAATTTAGCCAAGTTATCTCAGCGAAATCCTTCGCTTACTTTCCGACTTTCCTTCCGACTTTCCCGAGGATGTCACCGCAGGGATTTAATACGCTACCTGTAGACTCCGTTTGTCAAGTGCCAGAAATTCCTCTCGCTAATGACTGTGGATAAGGTTTCGAGGCGAAATACGGGGAGCGCCAAGGTTCATCTCGTTTTAGCTTGACGTTTGGGAGCAATGAAGTTATCATCGACGCTTTGTCTCTAATTCCATGGACCAACCATATTGTGTGTTCAGGACACACAGTTGCAGAGCCTTGACAGGGTTGTTTGGGGCAAAGGCCTATCACCGCTAATACAATGCGCCTGTGATAAATAACGCATCTCTGGGTGGTGGCGCTGCGAAGCTCCTTTTCCCTTGGGCTTCTGCTTGATAGAAAAAGTTCTATATCATTACATACCCGCTCGTTGCATTCCATGCTACCTACTGATGACCTGAACCAAGATTGTTCAGCCAAAATCTGCTCGCCGAATCTCATCCAAGTACATCCAGCAATGGCTAAAAAATACCACAGTTCGGATGAGATTAGTCTGGATATTGAAATATTCGAGTGCGACATATGCGGCGCTGGCCGTGATAAGTTCGGGTTGCTCCGGCCTGGTAACTCCATTGAGGGTCGAATACATATTTCATCGAAAACTATGCTCCAGTTCAAAGATTTAAGGGTCATGATTGAAGGTTAGTCAAGGGCAGGTCGCTTGAATTAACTAAGTGGAGCTGAAGGTATAGGCAGGCATACAGTCAACGCGAGAGTTTACTTCTCTTTTCAACAGCGTGAATATCAAGCCATATCCAGGGGTATATCGAGATCTGTTTCCTGTGGAGACTCGGCAGACGGTAAGTGCTAGGATAATGGGATTTGGAAAAAGTCACTGATTAACTTAGTTCCTGAGCGTTGAATACAACACTTGTCCCGAAACAATCCAAGACAACGATAACCCCAAGGGTTCAAGGTCCTATAGCTTCCCATTCTTCTTCATTCTCCCCGCCACAACCACACGCCCCGACGATGGGATACCACGGCTGTGTCAGTCACTACCGCCGACTTTCGAGGCTAATATTCAATCCTCGGCCTCTGATCTATCAGTACAGTACGTGATCCGAGCTATTATTGACTGCGTAAGGGTGAGTTCTCGAGGTACATCAGCTGCGGGCGTCATTGAGGGCGCCAGAGAGATCGGATTCCTCCCATATACTATGATTCAGCCGCCAATACAGACTGCTTGGTTCCCGAACGAGTTCATCACAAGAGCTCTCCTACCATTACGAAGACATGTCTTTGGTCGTCGCCTCGGCTGCTTCACTCTAAGTGCCAGTGAACCTTGTCCTCTAATCTACTCATTACCCAGTGACTTACCGTCTACGGAGTGTGCCCTGAAAATAATTGCATCTATCAAAGTTTCTGCGATAAGCCACCTACAGGATATATCGTTGAAAATTAAGTCGGCAATTAGTGTGCGAACTTTCTACTCTCCAACACCAAGCTCTTGTGTACCGGGTCAGCTCTCTCAGTCGCGACGTACTGGGGTCCGATTTGATACGAAAGAAGTGGGCCGAGCTACTCAACACTGCGCGAAAATAGATTGGACTCCTTCCTCGGAAAGTCCTACAGCCAATGAGTTCGGAAGTGAAGGGGATCGAGACAGAGCAACATCAGGTATTTCAAGCTCCACAATAACAGGCCATTAGCATTGATTCTGAGTTCCTTAGACGCCAAAGACAAGACCGAGGTAGGACACTGGGAAACCATGATCCTAGTCCCGTCGAAGCCGCAAGAGGCTTTGTTGCCAACGTTTTGCAGCACTCTACTTGCAAGGTCATATACATTACGCGTCTACGTTCAGCTATTAGGAGTTAAAACTGAGCGTGCTTTGCTGGAGGTACCTCTTCAGGTGGTCTATCCAGTGCCCTCGAAAGCAGACAGCGCTTCAGGCCCTGAGAGACCGGGCCCTTGTAAAGGCCCGATTATTCTTCTTGCGCAAGACAATGTACGTGACTTCTGACCTTGCATTAGCCTCTCTGATCTGTATTATGCAGGTCTTGCCACCGCGATATGATTGATTGTCACAAGCTGTATTATTTGATTGAGAAAATATTAGTCAGGAGACTGGTACTCGAAGGATGGCCGCCGGCTCAGATAGCCGCGCTGTCAGCCTGAAGATTATATATGATTTAAGTCGGAATTTCTGAGCCTGCTGGACTAATCTTACTTTTCAATACAATTTCTATAATTGTTGTCGTAACGGACTTCGCTGGACTGCTAGGAGACCTCCGGCATACCGCATGCCGCTTCAATAGGCTGCGCAGCAGATTGGACAACTGCAAGTTCCAAGCCTTATATCTGAGGCAGGCTAAGCGTACGTCGATAACGAACCTCCGCGCTTTTCGGAGGTCATACGAACTTACTAGCGGATTCGAAAAGTAATATTAACCAGCTATTCTTCAACTAAACTACCGAAGCAGCCCTTCTTGTACACACAACCACTGCAATAACAATTGACGAAACACATATGTTTATGTGGCCTATTCTTTCAGGGAGGGACGAAGTTCCTTGATAAGTTCCTCCACCAGACGACGCACTTCATTCCTAACCAGTCGTACAGCCTCAAGCCCTTGACCGGCGGGATCGTCCAGCTTCCAATCAAGATATCGCTTGCCCGGGTAGAAGGGACAAGCGTCACCGCAGCCCATGGTAATAACAACATCACTGCGCTGGACGGCGTCGGCGGTAAGGACTTTTGGTATCTGGTCGGCAAGGTTGATGCCTTCTTCAAGCATTGCTTCCACGACTCTAGGGTTGATAGAGCTGGCCGGAGCGGAACCGGCTGAACGGACCTCGATTGTGTCGCCCGCGAGATGAGTGAGGTAGCCTGCAGCCATTTGAGAGCGGCCAGCGTTGTGAACGCAGACAAATAAGACACTAGGATTGTCGCTCATTGTTGTTGTTGATCTGGATAATTGAAATTATTGCACAGCAAATGGTGGAATTATTTGTTTGATGTTGAATGTTGATTGTTCTGTCCTGATTAATGCTGAGAAAAACGTTAGGCAGCGCATGGATATAATGACTCACATGGAGTATTGAGGGGGGCTGGATGTCTCGGAAACGCAGATTTAGAGCTCTGTATAAGGCCAACACCACAAGCAGCTTACAGGTGAGCGAACTATTTATCACGCCTTTTTCCCACGCTTCAATGGCCTGCCAGATTTAATATGTCACTTCGCCACCTTGATTGGACCAAACCCCCAACGGGCCTTTCAACTGGTGGGATTTTCATACTAGCAGTATTGGTCAATCCAGTAGTTCTGCAAGAGCACGTGCCAAAAGACTCGTCGGCAAAAACGCTGAATGTCACAGAGCTACTACTATTGGCTGACAAAGTGCGGTGCGAAGTCTCATTGCCAACGCAGTGGGGGCATTTGAAGGTCAACCAATTAGCAGCGAGGAGTGACCTCCTGCGGGAGATGATCACTCTGCCAACAGAAGGACCCAGAAAAGAGCTGGAAACTCTTGTCTGTCGCCGCAATTGCCTATATAACAACAGCCTTTGTCTCAAGGTTTAGTCTCCTAAGCAACATTTTCTCCGGTCTCTTTTTCTGAGTCCAGGAATAAACTCTTCGCCCTGGCAGCTCTCTTAACCCTTGTTTGATCTTCAGATACTTTACTTCCGTCGGAGCACGAAATGGAAACCGCACCGGAAGGAGGCAACCAGTCCACGAGCCATCAACATGTCCACCCTAGTGACCTTGAGAAGCAAGCTCGTCAGGAGCCTCAACAAAGCTCCTGCACCAAGCAATCAGCGTTTAAGGGCCTAGGGATTTTAGACCGCTTCCTAGCACTATGGATCTTTCTAGCAATGGCCATTGGAATCATCCTAGGAAATTTTGTCCCAAATACTGGTCCCGCCTTGCAACGAGGGACTTTCGTTGGCGTCTCAGTGCCTATTGGTATGTGGCTCTTTTTGATACTTCTCTGGAATACCTCTGTTTAACGTGAATAATAGCTGTTGGCCTCCTGGTGATGATGTACCCTATCCTCTGTAAAGTGAGATACGAGTCCCTTCATCGTGTGTTCTCCACTCGGGAGATCTGGATCCAAATTGCCTTCAGTATTATTGTCAATTGGATTATTGCCCCTTTCATGATGGTAGGCAATGCACCTTCCTCTAACATTTACTCATGGCGTTGCTGATATTTTCTTGCAGTTGGCTTTAGCTTGGGCCTTCCTCCCAGACGAACCTGAGCTCCGCCAGGGCCTCATTCTAGTAGGCCTAGCACGATGTATCGCAATGGTAGGTTGCATCTCAATGAGCCAATCTGCCACACTGTTAACTGACATGCATAGGTCTTGATCTGGACAGGACTGGCTGGTGGCGACAACGAATATTGCGCAATCCTTGTTGCCGTCAATTCGCTCCTACAGATGGTACTCTTTGCGCCCATGGCCATTTTCTTTATCGAGGTTATCAGCGGCGGAGACAATATTGCTCTCTCTTACAGCACCGCAGCTAAAAGTGTTGCGGTCTTCCTTGGAATCCCACTTGGAGCGGCTATTGTGACTCGCTTCGGCATTCGCACTCTGACAAGCCCTGACTGGTATGACAGGGTGTTTCTCAAGTGGATTAGCCCCTGGTCACTAATTGGGCTTCTGTTTACGATCCTTATCTTGTTCGCATCACAAGGCCGTCAGGTGGTCCACCAGATTGTTTCCGTAGTCAGAGTCGCCGCGCCCCTTATAGTCTATTTTGTCCTGATCTTCTTCGTGACCCTCTTTATCACTTGGAAGCTTGGATTTGGGTACAAGCTGGCTGCTACACAGAGTTTCACCGCGGCGAGCAATAACTTTGAGCTCGCTATAGCTGTCGCTGTTGCAACCTTCGGGGCGGATAGCAACCAGGCTTTGGCGTCAACTGTTGGCCCGTTAATCGAGGTTCCTGTTTTGTTGGGCCTTGTTTATGTTGCCAGGCCAATTGCCAAGCGGGTTGGTTGGAAGGACTGATCTTGAAGGTTTGGGGGTTTAGACATGCACTGTTAGCAACATAAAAAGACAAAATATTATTTGCTGTTATGACTCTCCACCAGTTACTCCAGGGTTAGATGGAAAGGCGCGCAGAATGCAATTATTCCTAATAACAGAAACTGCAGTAGACTATTAGCTATAGTTGTTGATTGCTCGGCCTCTATGTGTACACATCGCTCAAGGTGAGTGACAAGAAAGAAATATGTAAGTTATGTCATCCAAGATAACTGTAATCCTGACCTGCGCAATGAGTATACATGCATTCTGTTCTTTAGAGCTAATGCTGTCTCGCTATTGCTTGCTTTATCTTCTCTTCTTTGACCCTCTTCTCTTCTCTCTCGCTAAACCGATCACCGAAAAGCTCCAGGTGAGGCCGCAGGAGAATAGTGTATTTTACAAACTCCTCCATGCAATCCACTAGCCGGTCCCTATTACTACTAGGCATGAGCCTCTCGTTTCCTGGTTGACCCTCGTCAGGAAAGTACGTGTATGCTCTAGGGATAGAGGACTGATTTGGGATGGTAAACATCCGCATCCACCGGCCGAGGATACGTAGAGAGTTGACCGCGTTGAATGATTGCGATCCACCGCACACCTGCGCGATGGCAAGGGTCCGGCCTTGTGTGGGACGCACGCTACCTGTGGTGAGCGGGATCCAGTCAATCTGATTTTTGAAGACGGCGGTCTGCAGTTGTTAGCGGTGACATAGCAATTCTGGTGAGATTGTAGCAAGACGAACCAGATTTCCGTGCTGTTCGGGCGATACCCAAACATGTCCATCACTCCACTTGCTCAACTCCCTGAGCTCCTGCACCTTTGGATGCCCGTGATCGGTATCATTCTTCACTGGTAACCCGTCCGGATTAAACACGCGCACATCGCATCCCAACCGGAAGAGAATCCTGCTGGCTTCAAGCGCCACCAGTCGAGAGTAAGACCTTCGCCGAAGACTGCCGTACAATACCAGTACTTTTAGTCTATTATTTGTCTTTCGTAATTCCTGCGCTGCCATGTCCATCACGGTTGCTAACTCCAGGGTATTCACCCAGTCCTCGGCGTCGTCAGGCTTCAGGATGAAGGGGCGATATTTCAGCCGAATTTCAGGATTGTCTTCGCGCTCTGATATAGACAGAGACACGTGATGGGAGTGTTCGGTGTTATGGAGTCCATTGGGAATGTCAGGGACAGCTGGCTTGGGCTGGGCAACAGTGGCAGAGGCGCAGGCAGGCGCCATGGTTGTGTAGGTAATGGCAGGGAAACGAATCACTGAGCGAATGGCCGGGATAGCCTTGGATATCAATAATGGTGTGAGAAGATTTTTCATCGAGAAGATGTTCTTTGTGTGTGTTATGGTACATGTCTATTCGATAGTGAATTGGTGTCGGCCGTTTTAACTAAATGCCAGACGGTAACTCAACGGCGAGTCTGTCACCAGGAGGTGCTGATTGGATTATTTCGTGGTCGGCTAATTTACGTTCCGAACCAAAGTTGTTTAGGTAAGCGCTTCGCGGCAGGCGAGTGCCCCTGGCGAGTCGTATCGGTCGCCACCACATCTCCGTGTGCAAGCAACTGCTGGAGGCCCCATCGTAAATTTCTTCCTGGAATGTAAAATTCTGGCACCGCCAGACACCCAGCACAGTGACATGGCATCAATGGACACCAGCAGGTCTACGAGGCAATCAATAAAAGCTAAGGTTGGTAACGTATGACAATCAGAACATGCTCTTATGAGGGATCTCACATCATATCAGGCTGGCCAACCATCTTCGTCACTACGCATCCGTGACAACCAGCGGCGTTCGCGCGCACGACGCAAAGAATATATTCGAGACCTCGAACAAAGATTACGCACGTTCGAGGCTTCAGGTGTTCGGGCGACACAAGAAGTTCAGGCTGCGGGACGAATGGTGGCAGTGGAGAATACTCTCCTCCGGTCGCTGCTCCGCTTGCATGGAGTTCCCGATCAGGATATCCAGCAGTATTTGACAGCACACAGAAAGGACTTGCCTCCTATACTTCAGTCAAGAGCCGGACTAAAGTCGCGGCCACATGTGGTGGAATTCTCAAGTCCAAGTGCAACCGCCGAGAGTTCTACGCAATCCATTTCATCGAACCACGAGCGCGGAGATCGGACGCTAGGGATGGTGGCTTCTGGAAAGACTTCATCCCAGTTTGATTCGCAGGTAGCCGTCAAGGAGCAGCTGGTTCCAATTCACTCTCTCATTCATACTATTCCCGAATTACCGCCACTCTGTGCAAACCAGAGCTCAGGGCAATCTACTCCATGCGAAACGGCAGCCAGGATTATCGAGTCTATGCGCAGCTACTCCGATACGCGGGATGTGCGCTGGGAGCTAGGATGTCAGTCGAGTTCTGATTGTATGGTGAGGAACATGGATATTTTTCAGCTACTAGAATGATGATGAATACAGCAATCATAAAGCGGCGATTGTCTCAGCTCAACTTTGCTGTCGGTTTGGAAAACTCTAGAAACTAGACTACCTCGGCACCTCACGATACGGGCGAAGTTCACAGATACAGCATTCCCCCTTATATATTTCTGCCTTAGAGTAGTCCCGGACAAAGGGCTTAGCCCTTGACAGCATAGGTCTGGAAAGAACCCGGGCAATTGGTCAATCGTAGTCAAACCAAGATAAGGAGCAGCTACGTACTAGCCCACGCGCCAATATCCAAGTCAGTGATCTCATTCGTAGTCTCTAGAACCCCACAGATAAGATACAGAGAGAAACAGTTATAGCTTTAGTTCAATACCCGACAGCATAGTCCTCCCACCTCACAGGCCAGACACACCGTGTAAGCCAAAACTCAGTCTGCGTTCCTGGCCACACAAGCGTATTCCTCCCTGTTCGCGCATCAACGTACCAATTGCGCACATCAGCTGAGTAAATCAACCCATCCAGTCTGTGCTGGATGTTGGTATTATACGCCTCATGCGCCGCGGCGCGTACATCGATCCATCTGCGTCCACCGCGTTTATCGTGCGAAAATAGCGGTTGAAGCACGCGCATAATATACTCGACTGAACATTCGATCCCGAATAGTGTGGAGTGGCCCGAGGGGAGTGTATTTGGCCCCGTTATCATAAAGAAATTTGGAAAGGAGGGAACTGTTACCCTGCAAGCTGTTAGCGAAAGCCACATCAGACCCAGGTTAGGAAGGGACGACTCCTGGGCCCATATGATATCCTATAAGCCAGTAAGATGTCAGGAATTATTCCGTCTACATACCCCATATACGCAGACGGATACCTGCCATCCTTGTGCCAGGCATCCGATATAAGGGACCCATCTCGCCCTTGTATCTTCATTGGCGTGATTAGGCTCTGCGTTCTAAAGCCGTTTGCGAGAATCAGGATCTCTGCAGGTATTTCCTGTCCATCATCCGTTGCTAATGAGTATGGGCCCGACACCCGAATGCTTTCTGACAGCCTTAAATCCACTCGGGAATCGTGTAGGATCCCCAGGTACCCATGGTCTAACACAGGACGTTTGGCGCCAAAGGTAAAAGCAGGGATCAGGAGTGAGTGGTACTTAGCAGGTGCGGCTCGCTGCATGTACCGTTTAAAGCTCGCTTCCAGATGGGTGCGCAGGAACCGGCCAAGTATGGTCTTGCGAAAAGCCGCAAAGGCAAGGTCAAATTTTGCCGCAAGCAGCCAGCGACGGGTTTTTAGAAGCCAGGGGATGTGGCTTAAAAGCCTGTAACAAAAAATCGTTATGGTAAGGAACGCAGCAGGAATGGAGGTGAGAGGGAGTGGCTATGCGCAAACGTACCATTTCTCTTTTGGTCCAATAATGCGATCTGTCTTCGGAGCAATCCAGTGTGCGCTGCGGACTACCTGTGTCAACTTCGACAACCCCGTGTGCTTGAGTAGCCACGGAATAAACTGGTTTGCAGAGCATCCGTTGCCGATCACGACAACATTTCGTCCCTCAAAATCGACATTGTGGTCCCAGGATGCGCTGTGGAAGACGCTTCCCTGGAATTCTGCAGACCCGATAATACCATCGGGCCCGCGTGGGATATCAAGAAAGCCAATTGACGTGATGAGAACCCGACATTCTGTCGTGTAGAGAGTTCCCGACGCACAGTCTTTGAAATGAACCTCCCATATATAATCGTCCTCCCGCCAGCAGGCGGAAAGGCATTCCTGCTGCAGGTGTATGCGCTCTGGAATACGGTGCCTGGTGGCTACACGCTCAATATAGGCGAGGATCTCGGGCTGCGAGGCATATGTGGACGACCAGTCAGGATTAGGCGCGAAGGAGTATGAGTAGAGCTGCAAAGCCGGCGTTGTAGTTAGTATACCAACGTCGGAAACCTCCATCTCCAGAGAATTAAGTAGCACACAATGACAGGGATACCAGTTCGGATCAACCGGTGAGTTTGACAGACATACCTTTGAAGGTATATCGCACCGTAATCCTGGGTATGTATTCTTCGCCCAGGTGCCCCCTATCCGGTGATGTTTCTCGAACACGCCGAACGTTGCGTGCGGATACTGTTTCTGCAGGTTGACCGCAGCACATATCCCTGAGCAATGATCTTATTATCATACTATCCAGCTTGCCGAATATTGATAAGGAATTGCAGTTACCTCCGAGTCCTGCGCCGACGATGACCACGTCCAAATATCTCCCGTCTAACAGCGTTGGCATTTTGAAGCAGATAAAAAAAATTACACAGCAGCAGGGGAAAGAAATATGAGCAGGCTGCTTCAGGATTTATCTGGAACTTCTTAGCGGAGCCTGGCTGCTTAAATAACGCGTGAGTGACATGGCCAAGACTTCCCCACGTGTAAATAGTGACATCCCGCTCTATCTACCTTTGTCAAATGGTGACATACCAGATACAGCATTGCTTCCAGGCTGTCAACCATGTTCAACTCGACGTGATACGAGAGAAGTAAGATAAAACACAAAGAAAAGAAAGGAAAAGGAAACAAGAAAAATATCATTAATCAACCACGTTGATCCCAGCACCGACCTATTCCAGGTTCACTAACCAGCTCAACAAGCGCCGCCAAAAGAGTCCCATTATCTACCCGACAACCTTCGCCGGGAACAGCGGGCATTCTGTACCCATACCGCAGCTTCGTCTCGAGCTCGAGCACATCCTTGCCCATGCGGTTGCACTGGATAATAAGGTGGAATGCAACACTGCATAATGTAGTCTCGCCATTGACAGAGTTTGCTGGCCGCGAGATTTCTCCATCTACCACGTGCGGTATACCGGCTGGGTCTTCGGTCATTAATAATTCAGTGTCCCATATTGGAGGCTGACTATTAAGTATGTCCAGTGAGATCTCATTCGCCCCTAATGTCGGGGCAGAGTACGAGAGATCCGAGGCATCGGGGCTAACGAGGCCTATATTCTGGGTACTAGAAATTGGTTCTCCTGTAGCGAGAGCATCGAGTTGATCAGTCTAACGAACATAGGTTAGCCACTATCTTAAGAAGGGTACCTCGAGCGCGTACAGGCATCAACCCAAGCTCCAACCCCCCAAACCCCACATCAGTTACAGGACCCGCGGGTGCGATGAAATCGGATTTGAACGGCACCTGCAGTCCATCGAAAGGAGCGCCCCGTAGATACCCCTCGAGCGATAAGCTGTCAAACCCAATCGACTCTAGCAGGGATTTAAGTATGCAATTCTCCTTGGCTAGGCTCATGCTCGGCATAGGTACTTTAGTCGCTGCTACTGCTGACTCCAACTGCTTTACCTTCTGCTCCAACTCCGCAACATGTTGCTTCCTCCGCTCTCGCGATTTGCGTTGATTATTTCGGACCCGAATGAGGTCTTCGGCCTTGATACATGTTATTGGAGAAGCTCAGACAATCAAAACCTAGTCCAGAACATGCCTTGGTTTTTCGTTTCGGGCGGGGCATGCCTCCGGTGTATGGTTTGGGATGGAATTTCCGCCGCGGACACGCAGATTTGGAGTATCAAAGGAACTTGATTCGCATTAGATTATTCTAAATGTTCGACTGGATGTGATTGTGGGAATGCGAGAGGGCAATAGATGCATGATGGAGCAAAGGGGATGGTGGAGATAACCTCACTCGTAATTCGCAGCATGCAGTGGCACGCGGACCTTCGAACATTAGTCAGCAATTCCGTGGGTGACGGGGCCAAGGCAAAACAACCACCTACTGTCGATACCTAATTTTTGAAATTTCTCCACAACCACTGACTTATTTGGTTCAGACTGTGACCCAGGTTACTCGTCAGCTCTCAAGGTATCGCCCAGTACCAAGAAAGCATGTCGGGAAGCCACATTGCGCCACAGCTGGGCCTCCAGCCACCCACCATACGCGACCACGCGATCCAAATTGAAGCAGACATACGCGCCTTGATGGAATACCGAGTCAACCCGCTAGGCAAGAATCGAGCACCAAACTGGAATATGATCGAACCGCTCCTCAGGAGCTTCAACACCTACCTTGAGAAAACCCAGGACCTCCCTACCACCAGCCAGCTGGCCACGGAAGTGCACGCGACGGCTCGCGCCCAGGAAATCCTCAGCAAAGAGATCACGGAAATCAAGAACATCCTCGCAGCCCCAGTTGGTAAAGCACCAGCCCCCACCTATGCGCAAATTGTGAAAGACCCATACGTACTGAAACCTACCACACAGACCCGACCCTCGAGTGGACCCCGAGAGATCCTCGTGAAGCTGAACGAAACGAATCCGGAGCAAACAAGCCGTCGAGCAACCGCCGAAGACGTAAAAGAAAAGGTCAACAACATGCTAAAAAGTCACCAGGATCCAGCCCTACAGAAAACCCAGATTATCGCAGTGAAACGACATCCCAGCGGTGACCTGACCCTCTTCACCCAAGACCAACGGAGCACGGAACAACTCATTGCACACCGAGAGCAATGGCAGCAGACGCTAGGAGAAAAGGCAGTGGTGAGGGTGCCGTCCTTCGGCATCCTGGTCCACGGGGTCAGCACACAGATGGAGGCACACAACAGGATGGAAATTGAGGAAAAGATCCAGTGGAACAACCCTTCCCTGGAGAAAGCGAGGGTGGTCTACTCGGGCTGGCTGAAGCGCAGCCTGGGAGAGAAGCGAGCGTCCACCATGGTACTGGAGTTTGAACGGGAAGAAGACGCGGACCATGCAATTCTGAACGGGATCGTATTCGGTGCGCAAATCTATGCCTGCGAGTTTTACGACCGGACCTGCAAGGTCAAACAATGCTTCAAGTGCCAAAAGTATGGACATATAGGGACTCACTGCAAAGCTCAAGAAAACTGCGGATACTGTGCGGAGCCGCACAGCACCAAAGGGTGCCCGGAAAGGGACAGGCCCGGCTCAGAGCCGAAATGCCCCAACTGCTTCAACAATCACCCTTCATGGAGCATCCAATGCCAATACAGGAAGGAAGAATTCGCAAGAGTTGAAGAACGGAGGAGGAACATGCCACGAACCCACAAGGAAGCCACGCTCCGATGGGGCAACTTCACCGGGAAACCAACCCACGCCAACGAGACAACGCACACCAGGAAGGAGAACGGAAACCGCAGAGCACCTGGAGAGCCACCGATACTCAGCGCAACGGGAAGTCAGAGAAGGGGAAGATCCCCAAGAAAGGACCTACGGACCAATACGAGCCAAGGACACAGCAACACCACAAGAAGAGTTCTACAGGAGCTGGACCGGAATACACTCCTAGTGGCAGGGAACCAAGATACAGCCCGTAACAAAAGACGAGCATTAGAGGCAGAAGAACCCATAGCAACCCAGGACTCGATCATGTCAATCATTTCATTCGATGAATAGAACCACCCTAGCGATCCTACAGTACAATGTCAACAAATCTCGCGATCAAGTCATGGCCCCTCTCCTCGCTGATGAGGAGGTCTGGCAATACGATGTTATCGCCTTACAAGAGCCTTGGGCAAACCCGTTTCAGCGCACCACATATCACCCAGTCAAGGACCGATTTGACCTGGTATACAACATAGAATTGAAAACACGGGTATGCTTCTTCATTAGCTCGCGGCTCAGAGGAGCATGGTCATATACGCACCACACGCCCGACCTGAGCACGCTACATCTCCAGATTCAAGAAGATGAGGTCAACCGGACAATACACGTCCACAACTTATACAATCCTATTGATCATACGGGCGAGGAACGAGACAGCACACTGCCAGACCTACGGAAAGCACTGGAGACGGACAAGGACGGAGAACACCTGGTTTTGGGAGACTTCAACCTACACCACCCGATGTGGGGAGGACTACAGGCCCGGAGGACATCCGACGAAGCCGAGGATTTACTAGACCTAATCACGGACCACCACCTGGAACTACTGTTGCCGGTAGGCACCAAGACCCGACAAGAACGGGGCGAACCGAGTACGATCGACCTGGTCTTCGGAACTCGTCTACTCTCAGACTGCGTCGTCAGCTGCGGTCTGTCGGGGAAAGAGCTGGACCATGACTCCGATCATCTCCCTATCACAACACTCCTAAATGTCACCCTCACTAAACACCCGGAGCCCAAGAGACGGTTGTGGCACCAATTGGAGGAGAAGGCCTTCCTCGAGGAAGTAGAGAAGAACCTCCAAGTCCACAAGGAAACAGACAGCCAGGCAGATATTGATGAGCAAGTTAACCACATAATTAGAACCATCAATACCGCGATCGACCGCCACTGCCCCGAATCGAGAGTATGCCCAAGATCCATTCCCGGATGGACTCCGGAAATAAAGGAAGCCCAGATGCGAGCGCGTCGGCTGAGGCGAAAGTACCAGAAAATCCGAACGCAAAAGGCCTGGGAAGAATACACCGCTGCACGGAACCTCAAAGGACGCCTGATAAAAAAGCTGCTGAGGAGAAATCATCGAGAAAGAATTCAGGAAGCCACCGGCTCAATACAGGGCCTCTGGAAACTAGCCAAATGGGCCAAGAGCAGAGAGCAACGACAGTCCTTCACTCCCCCCCTGAGGGATGGACAGGGACCAATAAAAACCGAAACCCAAGACAAGATCCAGCTCCTGAGGGAAATCTTCTTCCCCCGCACGAAAGATGCAGACCTCTCAGACCTAGAGGACTACGCCTACCCCGACCCTGTTGAGTGGCCACCGTTCACGGAAAGGGAGGTGAAAACAGCACTCTCAATGGTAGCAACGCGCAAAGCCCCAGGCCCAGACGGGATACCGAACTTCATACTGAAAGCCCTTCGGAATATCCTCACACCTATCCTCACTCCGCTCTTCAACGCGTGTATCACAAAAAGCTACTGCCCAGAACATTTCAGGATCGCCGAAACGGTAGCTCTGCGCAAACCAGGAAAAGACGACTACACCCAGGTCAAGTCTTACCGGCCGGTGGCGCTCCTGAACACGCTGGGAAAGGTTTTAGAGAAGATGATCGCGAGAAGGTTCTCGGAAATAGTGGAAAGACACTCTTTACTACCCACAACCCACATGGGGGGAAGAAAAGGCGTTTCGACCGACCACGCCTTACACTGGCTACGGGAGAAAATAAACCTAGAGCACAACGGAAAGGCGGTTAGAAAAGTGGTCTCGATCCTCTCCCTAGACGTATCTGGGGCCTTCGACAATGTCTCCCACCTTAGATTGATCCATAATCTGAGGAAACGAAAGATAGACTGGCGGGTCGCCGGATGGGTTGCGAGTTTCCTCCAAAACCGCAGAACCACGATACGACTCCCTGAAGGAAAGTCGGAGCTTATGAGCGTGGAAACCGGTATCCCCCAAGGATCACCGCTGTCACTGATGCTATACCTCTTCTTCAACGCCGACCTTATCGAAGACTGCCAAGACCCAAATCTTAACGCAGAAGCGGTGGGCTGGGTAGATGATGGGAACATCATCACCTGGGGAGCCACGACTGAGGAAAACTGCAGAAACCTCGAGGCCACCTACGAAAAGTGCAAAGCATGGGAGACAAAGCATGCGTCCAAGTTCAACCCCTCCAAATTCAGCCTCATCCACCTACCCAGCGCATACATGAAGAACATAAACATGGACAGCCCAGTCCAGCTGGACGGCCAAAAGGTGAAGCCAGTGACTAAGTGCCGAATTCTCGGACTCATCCTAGACAGCAAACTCAGTTGGGACAGTCACATTGAATGTATCGAAGCCAAGACAACAAGATCCCTGGGAGCCCTCGGCAGCCTGGCAGGATCAACCTGGGGTACCAGCTATAAAGGACTGCGCCAGATATACCAAGCAACGATCCTCCCCCAGATCACGTACGCTGCGTCAATCTGGTATGCCCCGATGAGCGCGGGGGTACAACACCGCCGAAGAGCCATACGCAAGCTAGAGGCAGTCCAGAGAAAGGCGGCCAGGATTATTACTGGAGCATACCGAACGGTCTCAGGGCCGGCACTAGACGTCGAAGCATATTTGCTGCCCCTCCAACTGCACCTGGACAAAATCACCGCCGAGACATACCTCCAAATCCGAGCATCACCCCTACACCAGACCCTACAACAGATCCAGACCCAAGGACGATGGAAGGGCTACCAGAATGATTGGAAGGACCTTCACAACCGCTGGGGACCACTCGAAAGACACAAACACCGCTGCGAAACAATACTCGGGCCAGAAGCCATCCACAGCTTGGAACAAAAACAGCCTTTTCTCACCCCGACTTGGTGGGAAGCCCCGAACACCTGGATAGAGGATAGTATGGAAAGGGCAACAAACACACACGATCGGATCCTGGAGAGAAAC